>CM056824.1:5970472-6050472 GCA_029853015.1 Chelidonichthys spinosus
TCCCTATATCTCTTTACTGCGTGCTTTTCGACAGGGTAGTGCTGTCTCACATGGGAGTGGCACTTAGCGGAAGCTCAGTAGAGCTTCTGGTGACACACAGCGCCGTAACACCACTGATTTAATACGATTTTTACAGTATGGTGGTAAAAAGTATGAACTAAATCTGTATAGTTTTGCGTTCTTAATTTTAATCACAACCGCTGCTGCTTCCTCACCATTCCTCCTCGCCATTTTCACAAGTTTGCATTTTCTCCTGCTGCTACGCTGCAACCCTCCACCCAGACCTTATGTTCTTAGCATCGGTGTGCTTTGCAATGATAAGAAAATGCAATGTTTGACTTAATGTAACAATATATTACACAACATTAACTCTCTCTCTGTCTCTCTGGCTTTCTTTATGTTAAGCATCTCACATAATCACATCATGGGCATTATTATTGGAATTCTGTAGCTTCCAGGGCGGCCGGTGCAGTCCCACTCTGTCCAGACCTGTTCATTTTTTTGAGTTGTTTGAATCTCATAAAGTGTGTGAGTATGAATGCAGCAAAGTGTTTGATATCTCATATAAGAGATGATAGTCATCATGGCATCATTAAATGTAAATGTTTGTTGTATCTGATTGAGAAGATGATTTGTTTGAGTTTACCATCTCATCACGTAAAGAGTGTTTTGCTTTGATTAAATGCACGGTCTGTTCTGGTTTGATTTTCTCTCTTTTGATTGGTCATTAACCCTACAAACAATCAGGAGACTAAAAACCAACACTTTTTGAAATACATAAACCATGTCCATATGCATATCAAGTATTCCAGATCAACTGTTCACAAGGCGACGTACGTAACGTAGCGCAACATAACACATTAACGTAACACAAAGTAACATAACACAGCGTAATGTAACACGACACAACGTAACATGACACAAAATAACGTGACACAACGTTACGTGACACGTTACGTGACACAACATAACGTGACATAACGTTACGTGACATAACGTTACGTGACATAACGTTACGTGACACAACGTTACGTGACACAACGTTACGTGACACAACGTAACATAATGCAACGCAACATAACACAACGCAACATAACACAACGCAACATAACGCAACTTAACACAGTGTAACCTTACGCAACGTATTGCAAGACAACGTATTGCAACACAACGTAATGCAACGCAGCGTGATGCAACGCAGCGTGATGCAACGCAGCGTGATGCAACGCAGCGTGTTTCAACGCAATGCAACATAACCTAACACAACGCAACAAAACGCAACGTAATGCAACTTAACGTAACGCAACGCAATGTCGCGCAACGCAATGTAGCGCAACGCAATGTAGCGCAACGCAATGTAGCGCAACGCAATGTAACGCAACGTAACGCAACGTAATGTAACGCAACGTAATGCCACGTAACGTAATGCAACTTAACGTAGCGCAACGCAATGTAACGCAACGCAATGTAACGCAACGCAATGTAACACAACGTGACCTAATGCAACATAACCTTACACAACGCAACACAACGCAACAAAACGCAACGTAACGAAACGTTACATACTGTATATAGCAACCACCCTTTCCCTGGACTTTCTCACTTGTTCGACTCATTATTAGCTTTCAATAATGGTTGTTGGTTGTAAATCACTTGCTCTGAGTGGATGTATTAAAACAATATATTAATTCTGATTATCGTAAAAAGGCTCAATATTGAATCTATAAATTAGCATGAAACTTTGTATCTGTAGCATCATACTATCACAAAACAGCGAATTGTTGCAGATCAGAAAAGAAGGACGTTTTTTACTAAAATATGACCAAATCTATTTATCAACCTGAGGGACATTCAAATAATAATTAGCTGCATTTATTTTCTTTGGAAAACAGCAAAATGTGACCAACGGAAACAGTGTTGTGCCTGACTGACTTTGGAAGAACACTGGCCAATAGGACGAAGACATGACCAACCAATGGTGTGACTCTGCCACCCAACACTGAAGAATGAAGAACTGCTGTTTGAAACTGAATCAACTCACCATCATAAATGAATATTCAGCATCGAAGAAAACCCTGCAGATCAGCAGGTACGATGGAGGGACGGACAGATGGATAGATAGTTGGAAGAAAAAGAAGAAGACATAAAGTGGGAGGGGGTGTGGAAGCAATTCTTTGAACACCTCTCAGTCATAAATATGGAAAAGGAACAGTGATGCTGAGCCAGCCCTCCTACGAGCAGAATGTTATCCCTGG
Organism: Chelidonichthys spinosus; assembly: GCA_029853015.1. Lineage (NCBI taxonomy): Eukaryota > Metazoa > Chordata > Actinopteri > Perciformes > Triglidae > Chelidonichthys > Chelidonichthys spinosus. Next base: position 5,972,728 of record CM056824.1, read on the forward strand.
CACAGTGAGAACCTCCAGCGAGGAGACACACAGAATACAGACAAACACATGAATGAATCCCCGACATGAGAAGTAGAAGCAAATACACATAGAAATAATTGAGGTGGATGAAGTGACATTCCCTTGGTATTAAGGTTGTTCTCATTGTGTATGTAGACATTTGAATTTGGTGTTTTTTTATTTTATCCATGTTTGACCGTTAAGTAATAATAGCTAAATCTTCACTTGACTAAGCACGTGTGGAACAGAAATTCCTCATACATAACACCCCGAAGGAATAATGTTGGCTATGAGATATCAAACACATGTACAAGTAAGCTTTAACTTCAAGACATTATATGAAGCAATACAGTATAAAGCTCGGTTTAGTACAACATACTGGAGCACAACATGCAGTTCTGGTGTGTGGACAACTGAACATGGCAGCCATGTATGGAGGTTGTCCTTAATGTGCTGCTGGAACAGCCTCCACTCGTCCAGATGTTGGAACCTGCTGCAGGGATTTGCTCTCATTCGGTCAGAAGGGCATTAGTGAGATCCAGCCCACAGAAGGAACCCGGACTGGAACCCCGGCCCCTCTTGTTGGAAACATTTTGATCTAAAATGTAATCATGTATGCTGTTGTCCCTTAATTGGAATTAACTATTAATATTAAAAGCATATAGAATATAAGCTTAACTGGCTTGACATGGAGCACTGAATTGCTGGTACATAATGTGCAGAAAGATTTGCTCTATAAATAGAGAAATTGACTTTTATTTTGGCGGCCGTGTAGGCGAGCTGTAGGGTGATGGAGGTGTCACATGTTAACACTGGAGGTGGAGAGGTGATGCAGTGACATGTGTCTCATTATCACTACAGCAGTGCCAAGCAAATGCTCTCTGGACCTCCGCTCCTCCTGTCGCTTTATTTCTTCCAGGATTTACAGACCATTTATTGAGTCGGATGCAGTTGAAGCCCGTTTTACTAGAAAAAATAAACCAAACAGTAGTTCATTCCTGTGGTGCATTCTTTTTCATTCGCATCAGTTCTCTGGTGCGTAACGTGACCAACATGAACACGGAACATCAGGGAAACATTGCCTATGAACACTGACTGTGTTGAAGCATCACTGATGTACACATCCTCCGGTCCCACCAGAGTCCTGTCCTCGGCCCTCTGCTCTTGAATCAACTAAGCGTAATACATCTTGCTCTTTACATTGGTGACTGATTGTATTTGCACCTTGTGTGGTAATTGGAGGTCTGTTGAGGATAGAGTTGCAGTATATTTAGTTAACTATTCTTTGGTGTCCACACATAAAGCATCAGCATGCAGGAGGTTCAAAGTTAGACACTCAAGCCATTGACGGGATCCTAGAAACACCAGCCAATGATGGAATGATTTGAGTGAGAATCAGAATGATTCCATCCTATATAGTCCATATACACTGTAAACCCGCATAAGTTCAGAGAACTCAAAATGTATGCTGTAACTGATTACGTAAATACTTTTAAGTTAACCTAATACATTTTTTGAGTTACACTTTACTTAAAAAATATGTGTTCAGTTGACTTAATCTATATTCTAAGTTCAATATAATTTATAATTTTCCTTAACTTAATATTTATGTTTTCTTCATACTTAAATTATTTAAATTTAACATTCATTAAATTGAAGTGCACTGTACTTAAAAAGTATTTTAAGCAGTTATTAAAACTTGTATGTATACAAACTTAAAATGTTTTACTTCAGTCTTACTCAAAAAACATACTTCTACATAACTCATAAGCTCATGAAAATTGTATTGATTTAAGTTCTGAATACTCAATTTTTACATTAAACACACACACAACTTCAGGTACAATTTCAGTTTGGTTATATTTTGCATTAACATTGTTTATCCAAACAAGTATGAACAATTACAGTAATATTTCTTTAAACCCCGCTGAAAATGTAACTGGACATTAAACAGCTCAGTCACCTCCTGAACGGGTAAGGTGTCTGTATATGAGTGTGTGTCTGTATATCAGTGTGTGTGTGTGTGTGTATGTGTGTGTGTCCATCTACATGTCATGACATGACTCAGCATGTTAAAGTGCTTAAAGTAAAACATCTGGCAAGACTTTGTACACAAATTAAAAGGACAGCTCATCAAACTGCAAAGCAATTTTAAACATAAATAAAACTGAAATAAATAATACCACTGGCCTTTTTGCATAAGTCTTACAACAAAGGACCAAGAGCTCTTTCATAAAATAAAATAAAAAATAAATAAATACATTATTGTAAAGGGCATATCTCACACTTTTCCGATCTACAGTTGTTAACTTTTTAAAAATACAACTATGAAGGAATGACCACTTGGTGGATAAGGGACATGTAAAAAGTGACCTGTGTCCTGCTTGTGCTCCTTCACTTGCACCAGCTCTATACATTATAAAGGAATTTTCAGTGAATAAATGACAGAAATATACAATTGCTAACAATTAAAACTGTAATCTTTTTTTAAAGTGCAAACATGATTAGGTAGCTTTTGTGGTTAGACAGCCTACCAGGTGTAACTTCCATTCAGATGCTTTGGGCAAAAGCATATTCAACATACTGTCACATTAAGACACTTGGCACCAAAAACTTGCTTCTGTATGTGCATACAGACGTGTGCATGTGCATAGACACAAAGTGCAATGTGGTCCCATCAGCACTTTCTGGATGAAGGTAAAAGTGTGAATGAGTTTCCTGGGGTGGTCCAAATGCAATACATACATCAAACCAATCAACAATACAAATGCTTTAGCCAACCTGGGGATGTTGCTCATCACAAGCTCATCTTCTACCACAATAGCAATGGATGCAGGAATGAAGTCAAGAGGACTTGTAGTGCTCTCGGAGACCACCGTGACAAGGGCAACAGGCGTGTCAGTGATGTCTGGCTCAGGCGAATCGTCCCCCTGGAATATGCAGGTTATACAAGGTTAACTTTCAGGAACTAGACAATTGCATTATATTACTATTTCACAGGTCATGCACTCAACAGATAAGTATTAGGTAAGTATTTCAACCAATTATTCTACTAGTCACCATCCAACAGGTAGGTATACATGTAAGTATGTCAATGTGTCTCATATAGGTCTTTTAAACCCTCCAGCGGTCATCGGGTCAAGGAATGAAGCTGAAGGAAGGACAGGGGGAAGAAGGGAGGAAGGAAGGACGAAAAAATGAGGGAGGAAAGAAGGAAGGGAGGAGGTAGGAAAGTAGTGTGTGTGTGTTATTTCATGAGTGGTAAGGTCAAAAGGTCAACCAAATGATTAGCCCTCTGGGCAAGGTGAGGTCAGGGCTTTGTGGGAAGTTAAACTTAAGGATTACAGGGCTTCTATAGCCACATACTGTATGTATCTATATGCATCCACACTCACGCCTCCACACAGGGTTTGGAAGGTGGTTGCGTTGTATAGTTAGGCCGCTTTTAGTGTTGAAAATAATGCTATCCATACAAAGCAAGCAATATCACCTCATTGATACTAACAGTTCTGAGAAAGCAGTGCATACTTACATTCCACGTCTTGAAGAACGGTGGGTCCTCCTCACGCAGGTATACCGGGAGGGCACGTAGGGCTGCAGTGCGTCTCATGTTGACATCTTGTTCTTGCTGAAAGGACTTTGTTGCTGTCACTGTTGTCCGTATAACTTGATTTGGACCAAGTTCAACTTTAACTCACCTGGAGGTCATAAATATATAGGATGTCATGCAGCGCCTCTGCTATCTTGCCGGTGTGTTCTGCCTTCTGTCTGTATATGACCAACAGTTGTGGTGTGTGCCTGGTTCCGTAGATTGACGTTTGTGAGCCGGTGGAACTCTGCACAAACCTACCAGCTCAACACGTGTCTTTGTGAAACCGCGATAAATGAATTTTCAGTGCATTAATTACAGAAATGTACAAATGCAGGAGGTGTAGAGACATGGCAAAGGACTAACTCTTGAATAATGGCTATGTAGCGCTTAAATAACTGTGTATGAGGACACAGCACCCAACTTGCACTTCCACTCCATCATTTGAAGTGCTTACTTTCAAACTAAATGAATTCTCCTACAAGTGAGTTTAAATCATTTGGCTTACCAAAGAAAAAGGTCAGTATTCTCAACTTGATCCTGTGGAAACAGATACAATAAGCAGTAAGAAACCAGTTAAATTATGTAGGCTACTCAACAACAGCTTTACAATTTATTAACCCAGAATCTCAAGTGTTGATTTAACTTTCCAATAAAGTTGTTCTCAGATGATATAAGTGACTGGAGGTCATATACAGTCAATTACATAGTTCTTCAAATGCACACACACAGACAGACTTGATTATTACAAATAATAATAAAATGTTAGCCCATTTATGGAGGGGAAGCAGCACAAGCTAAATCTCAGTTACCTTGATTTGTGTGCATGCTCGCTTCTCTGCATCCACTTCAGCCTATGAGGAAAGAAAAAATGGAGGTTCAATGTAAGCTTGCAGATTGCATAAGCTAACCAACTTCATGTCCATGCATTACTGCGGACGTAACTAGCACTCAAGTGCATAAAAGTTACTGAGTCGGCTAATGGCTAAAACTAGCTGCAACTTAACGTTCGTTCGTCTTAAGATAGCTACTAGGCCTACGTTAGTTCATTCGTTTCACATAAATATCAGCGCAAAGAAACAAAGAAACGCTACGGCTGCTAACTGAAAAAAGTAACTAGCTAATAGTCATCGTTAACGGCGCAGGCGCCGCAATTAAAAAATTAGCGTGAATCACCGCGGCCATTGCGCGGTACTCTAAATGTAAAAACAGCGCAGTCTAACGATCAAACACTTTATTATTTGTGATACCCATGCAATGTTATAACAAGCAAAGCAGTTTTGACAAGTTTGTTTGGTATACTTACAAGTTAATCCATGAACGAAGATGAGACGCGGGCTCTCGCACACGGCAGCCATCTTGGACAACATTTCCGTCAGTCAGGCCAGCAGATTCACAACGTCGTGATGTCATGACATCCGTGTACGTAGCGTTTACTCAAAAGCGATCATTGATGGGGAACACTTAACTCATAAGTGCTGTGCCACAGAAAATTTAAACTAGATTATTCATTCACATCACTGATTAGTTATAAGTTCTTTCAACAGATTTGAATTATTGTGCCCTCATTCCTTATAAGTTAGTAGTACTTTTGGGGTTTACAGTGTAGGATGTAATCATTCTCACCATGCATTGGGACAGAGCTACAACCTGGGCTCATCTGGAGACCAGTCTTACAGCAACATGAGGTCTTTGAGGACATAAAACATCTATTTAAATGGCTATAAAAGACCTACATTATTGATCATAGTTTTTTTAATATAAATATATCATATTCCAGCTGCTGACATGATGAAAAGACTCTGAATAGAACCCTATCACATGCATGTCAATGGTATGGGGAGTGTATTTCCAACCTTCCCTCTGGCTGCTGCTGCTCCGTGTGGAGTGAAAGAGTTGCCATTTCCACGGGAAGCGTGGTTATGGGGTAAATAGTTGTTTATTCATCGTCATGGAGTAGATCTGGCTGTTGACATGAATTAGTGAGTAAATAGGAATCACTCTCTGCACTCTAAAAGCTCTTCTACTGATTAGTGAGAGTGTGTGTGTGTGGAGGGGGGGGGGGTATTGAGGAGAGGGGGGCTTTGGATGGAGCGAGAGCGATTTGTTTATCCAACACTTCTCCCTCAAATCTGATTAGCTCAATGTCACATTGAAGACTTGGGCCTCTGTCTCCAGTGTGTGTGTGTGTGTGTGTGTGTGTGTGTGTGTTTGTTTTCCTACATCCAAGCATTTTGAATCTGATATTCAATGTGATCACTATAAGAAGTTGCTCTGTCTCTGTCTATCAGCCACACCCGTCCTCTCTCCTGGTCTCATCAGCATCGCATGAGTGTGTGGAGGAACTTGGTCAGTCTGAGGTCACTCACAGTTAAAAGATGGACACAATCTCCATACACTCATATGGATTTAACCTTGGAATGGACACGTTCTCTCACACTCAGGCGTCATAGAAATTCATGAAAAAATAAAATATTCATGTACATTTATGAGTGAACTCACAAAGATGAAACCGGACACAGACAACTTCAGGCCGCAGAGATATTATTTAGATTTGATTTTCCAGGATGTTTCAGCCACCTTTCCTCATTTTAATAATGAAATTTTCCTCTTGACATGCCTTTTAAAGTGATTGTTTAAGGGTTGAAACAAAAATAATAATTTTATTTATAAGCAATTTCCTCAAAACCTCATGGATGCTGATGATTATAATGCACTGTAGTCATACTTATAATCATTATCTGATTATAGCCCTGAATAATTAGTTATAAGTACTCATAAATATGTATAATGATTTATAACAAAATCTGAACACATAATTAACCCTGTAAACCTAAAAAAAAAAGTTATTTTACCTTTCAGATGTTGTTATAGGAGGCCTTTGATGCAGAAATTAAAGAGTTTAAAAAAACAAAATGTTTATGTATGATTTTAGAGAATAATAATAATAAATAATAATATTGCAAAAAATTGGGCTTAGATGGGAGCAGAATTCCTGTATTTGTGCTCACGTTGTCCGAACAACAATTCAGAACAACTAAGGGTTCATTTGCAAGGTTGATTGCTTACTAAACTAAAATATATTTTACTTACTTGAATCTGATGAATCCAGTCCAATGAAACAGAGAGATGTTGTTGAGAGGTTGTGTGAGTTCATGGCCATAAAGCGGGACTTATAAACAAATGTATGATCCAATAGCATTGTAAAACTGAACAATAGAACACAATGACTATGTATATGTGGTAAAAAACTAAATAAAATATACCAGATTGTTTTTTAGGATGGCTAAAGGTAACGTTGTAATTTTACAACAAGGGGTGTTACAGGGTTAAGCATTTGTAATTAAATAAGGTAAAGTATCATAATACTTCATAATTGCTGGTCACTCACTTTTTTGCAAGGATCATAGTATATTATAATTCCCATAGTTGTAATTTTATCATTTTTAAATCATTTTTAAAATCAATGTTATAATGCATTATTATTATTATTATTGTGTGACTATAATTTACTTGTTTGATTTAAGGAAAGTAAAACTTAAATAATAAATGTTGTTCTTGCAAAGATTTAATGATTTATGATTTTATTTTGAGCACCCGATGACCAATTACAGTAACGTTAATACAATTCATGTTAACAGTGATTTTTATTGCATTATTAAAAGATGATATTGTGTTACAATTATGGAAATTATAATTCACTGTCATCCCTGGAAAAACAATGTCAGCAATTGTGAAGTGTTTTGATACTGGAACTCAAAAATGCTCTATATCTACTTACAGTATTGTGTTATTGATATATTGAAATATTGTAATGAAGCATTATAAATATATGTGTTTGTATAATAATAATTGTATAGTGCAATAATTCATGTCTGTTGAAGGCGGAGGCATCAATTACTATGAAGCTATATATTTTAATGAATAACAATAATAACAACAATAACCCGTAACATTCTCTGTAAACGTTTACCTCTGATCAACAAGTACAACAGTTGAGTTGCTTATTATTAATGTTGATATTTTAGGGTTCAACCAGTTAGAAAGGAAACACATTCAATATGTTTCATAACTAAACACCATAATTAATCTAAAGCTGTTCTGATGTGAATACTGTATGTCATATTAGGTTTATTGATCTACTACTGTATATCATATTAGGTTTATTGATCTACTACTGCATGTCTGTACTGTATGTCATATTAGGTTTATTGATCTACTACTGCATGTCATATTAGGTTTATTGATCTACTACTGCATGTCTGTACTGTATGTCATATTAGGTTTATTGATCTACTACTGCATGTCATATTATGTTTATTGATCTACTACTGTATATCATATTAGGTTTATTGATCTACTACTGCATGTCTGTACTGCATGTCATATTAGGTTTATTGATCTACTACAGTATGTCATATTAGGTTTATTGATCTACTACTGCATGTCTGTACTGCATGTTATATTAGGTTTATTGATCTACTACTGTATGTCATATTAGGTTTATTGATCAACTACTGTATGTCATATTAGGTTTATTGATCTACTACTGTATGTCTGTACTGTATGTCATATTAGGTTTATTGATCTACTACTGTATGTCATATTAGGTTTATTGATCAACTACTGTATGTCATATTAGGTTTATTGATCTACTACTGTATATCATATTAGGTTTATTGATCTACTACTGTATGTCTGTACTGTATGTCATATTAGGTTTATTGATCTACTACTGTATGTCATATTAGGTTTACATTTACATTTACATTTAGGTCATTTAGCAGACGCTTTTGTCCAAAGCGACTTACAATAAGTACATTTGTCAAAAGAAGGAAACAAGGAAACCACAACGAATCATTGCCAATAAATTAAGAGCTAAAAGTAGAAAAAGTGTTAGGTCCTCATCTGAGTAAACTAGTAGTTCAAGAGCAACAGTGCTACGATCAGAGTGCTATAGGTAAGGTTTTTTTTTGGGGGGGGGGGGTCATGCTAGTCGAGGTGAAGTCTGAACAGGTGAGTCTTGAGCCTTTTTGGGAACATGGCAAATGACTCAGCTGTCCTGACATTAGTCGGGAGTTCGTTCCACCACTTAGGCGCCAGAACAGAGAAGAGTCTGGACTTTGCTGAGCGACATTTGTTTGATTTCAGCGATGGTGGTACCAGCCGGCCAGCTGAAGTAGAAGAGCGAAGTGATAGCTTCGGGCAGGCGCGGCGCTACTATTGGGCCTGGTGGGCCTGGGCCCACCCATTTTAGGCCTGGGCCCGCCCATTTTGACTCATGCCTACTGATTAGTGAGTGATTTTCTTTCTAGCTGTTAATCCAATAAGCAGCCTGAGGAAAGCTTTGAGTGAAGGCTTCTCAGCCAATCTTCTACCCCGTGTGGACTACTAAGCCCGCCCACAGGCTGCATCGTCACCAGCAAGTGATCCAATAAAATGAATGACTTTGGCACGCAAGCTTTGAGATGAGAAATGAAGGTGCGTGTCCACAGGGGAGATTTTAAACGCGTGTGGACGCGCCGCTTCCCAGTATTGCACGCTTGGTGGGCTGCCACTAGAGGATGATTGACAGGCGCTGTCCTTTAAACAACAGATTTTTGCGAGCGTTCGCGAGCATTCCCGAGGAGGCGAGTCGAGCCCGGCGCCTCTGATTAGCATAAAGTAGATTCGACCTCAACTTTAGGCAAATGAGGTGCGGCCAATTCGCGCGCCGTCTCTCGACATTCGCCGCAACGCTACCAGAATGCATTGCACGGCTTTTCACATAGACAATGAATGGGACGCGGGGAAACACCGCTGCCTGTGGACACGCACCTTCAGACAGAACAGACCCCGTTTTTTTTTTTTTTTTTTTGGCTTATTTTAATTGGCCCATCCACTTTTCTCGTGGCCCACCCACAATCAAAATCCTGGCGCCGCTAGTGGCTTCGGGGCATGAGGTTTGACCAGTGTTTGAAGGTAGATGGGTGCCGTTCCATTGATGGCCCTGAAGGCCAGTGTCATCGTCTTAAATTGGATGCGTGCTGCAACAGGGAGCCAGTGGAGGTCACGGAGGAGGGGGGTCACATGGGAGAATTTGGGTAGATTGAAGATAAGACGTGCTGCAGCGTTCTGGATACACTGCAATGGTTTAATCGCAGAGGCCGGAAGTCCGGCCAGGAGAGAGTTGCAGTAGTCAAGGCGGGAGATGACCAGTGCTTGGACCAAGAGTTGCGTTGCGTCCTTTGTGAGGAGGGTCCGAATCCTGCGGATGTTGTAGAGGGCAAATCTGCAGGATCGGGCCACAGCAGTGATGTTGGGGGTGCAGGATAGTTGGTCATCGAGGATTACACCCAGGTTCCTCGCAGTTGACGACGGTAATACTGTGATGCCCTCGACAGTGACCGACAGGTCCATGCGAGGGCAGTCTTTCCCTGGGATGAAGAGGAGTTTGGTTTTATTCAGATTAAGCTTGAGGTGATGTGCAGTTGTCCAGACAGAGATGTCAGCCAGACAGTTTGAGATGCAAGTTGCAATGTGAGCGTCAGAGGACGGGGGAAAAGAGAGGAACAGCTGGGTGTCATCTGCTTAGCAATGGTAGGAGAATCCATGCGATGTGATAACAGAACCTAGTGATCTGGTGTATAGTGAGAACAGAAGCGGTCCTAATACTGAGCCTTGAGGGACAACCGTGTCCAGAGAACAGGGTTTGGACATAGAGCCATTCCATGCGACCTGAAAGGTGCGATTCGTCAGGTATGATGTAAACCAGGCGAGAGCAGAGTCAGTTATGCCAAGTTCAGCCAGAGTGGAGAGGAGGATTTGGTGGTTGACTGTGTCGAATGCAGCAGATAGGTCGAGGAGAATGAGAACGGAGGAGTGGGATGAGGCTCAGGCGTCTCGCAGGGACTCGGTCACTGTGAGGAGGGCCGTCTCAGTGGAGTGAGCAGTCCTGAATCCTGATTGATTAGGGTCTAGGAGGTTGTTCTGTGAGAGATAGGATGACAGTTGGTTGTAGGCGGCACGTTCCAAGGTTTTAGAGAGGAATGAAAGAAGAGATACAGGTCTGTAGCTTTGGATGTCAGTAGCGTCTCGGGTGGGTTTTTTAAAGAGAGGTTTCACAGGAGCTGTCTTAAAATCCGCTGGAATGACACCTGAGGTGAGGGAGGAGTTGATCAGGGTGGTGAGGAATGGCAAGATGTCGTGTGAGATGTCTTGGAGAAGAGAGGAGGGGATCGGGTCGAGGGAGCAGGTGGTGGCACGGTTAGATGTAACAAGTGCGTGAACATCTTCGGAGGTGAGGGGGGTGCTGGTAAGACCATCCGAGTTGAGAGTTGGTGGAGATGTCTTCTGGGAGGGAATAGGCGTAAATGAGGAGCTGATGTCATTTACTTTCTTGGTAAAGTAAGTTGCAAAGTCATCGGCAATAAGGAAGGAAGGGGGCGGAGGGGTAGGAGGGGTGAGGAGGGAGGAGAACACGGAGAAGAGTTTCCTGGGGTTGGAGGCGGAAGAGTTGATCTTTGCCAGGTAGTTGAGGTGAAGTCAGAGAGGAGGTGGTGGTAGTGAGCAAGGTCCTCGTGCTGGCCCGATTTCTTCCATTTTCTCTCTGACGCTCGCAACAATGATCTGTTGGTTCGCAGAGGTTCAGACAACCAGGTAGGGGGGGGAGATGATCGTGCAGGTCGTGAGATAGGGGGACAGAGAGTGTCCAAAGAATGCGGAAAAGAAGTCGATGAATTCAGATGAGTGCAGCTTTTCCGAGTGGATGTCGAAGTCACCGAGGACGACGAGTGGTGTGCCATCATCAGGGGAGCAGCTCAGGAGGGCATCCATGTCATCCAAAAAGTCACCGAGAGGACCGGGTGGGCGATAGATCACTATGATGTTGAGTTTGAAAGGAAGGGTGACAGAGACGGCGTGGAATTCAAGTGTAGATCGGGGTAGGTGGTCCAGAGGAAGGACCTGGTAGGACCATCTGGGTGAGATGAGGAGCCCAGTTCCTCCTCCTCGCCCTGTTCGTCTTGGGGAGTGTGAAAACGAGTAGGCAGTTGAAAGGGCGGCTGGAGTGGCAGTGTTTTCTGGGGTGATCCAGGTCTCTGTGAGGGCCAGGAAGTGGAGAGACTGCAGGGAGGCATAGGCTGAAATGGTGTCCGCCTTCTTGACTGCAGACTGGCAGTTCCATAGCCCCCCTAGTACTTCAAGGTCCTTACCGGTGGAGAGTGGTGGGTAGCAGAGATTGGATGGGTTACAGCCTCGAGTGAAGGGTCTTCGGTGAAATCTTCTCCAGTGTGATGTCCTGACTGGGATAAGACACATGGCTGCGAGGGGGGGGTAAGATGTTATGCCTACCTCGGTGGACTTCCACAGATAGACCCCTGTGTCTTTGTTCAGCTGTCTTCGTTCAAATGGCCAGACGCTGCAGCTGACGCTGTAGTGACAGCCTTTTAAGTGCTCAGTTTACCGTAAGTACTGTGTGTGACCCCTCCCTCTAATCAAGTCTATTCACTTCACCTGAGATGGCTCAAACTTAGTTGATTACTCACTTAACATATGCAGTTTCACGACGATTTCAACAACAACAAGCTATCAGCACACGACTAATGTTGCACTAGCTTTACTCACACAATGCCTGAACCCAAATCTACCAACAACAGACAAAGCAGCTTCCTTCCTTGCTCCAGACAAAATGTGTCTGTAAAAGGTTGATTGATCTACTACTCTATGTCATATTAGGAAAATACTTGATACCATTTCCGATACCACGGGGAGAAAATGAATAAAAATGAAGAGGCAGGATTTTTAAAATAAAGATTAGAACAATACAAACAATATCAATAGCACTCTTTAAAGAGTTGTCTGACATAGTGGGGGGGGGGGGGGGAGAAAACAGTAACGCAACTGTAGGGTGTTGATATATAATTTATATTATATGTTGTGTTTATTTCCTGTTTCAGGTGACTTGGCAACATAATATTGTTGCTGGTCTCATAGCAGTTGAGTAGAGCAGGCTGTCACTGGTTCTGTCTGGTAGCTGGCTGACTTTTCAGAAACACGGTGTTGTGTTATCCTGTTGTTGAGCCGTGTGGAGCCTGACATGTTTGTTCCGTGAACAGGACCGCTTTGAAAGGACGGTGCACTCATCTGTTGTTTCCGACAATCACTTCTATTTCTTGGGAACTCAATTATTTTTTTTCCAAATATGTGAATGACACAATACTGCTGCTGCCATCTGCACAATGTGCAGTGCTTTCTGTGCACTTCAACTATTGCAATTATTGTCATACAGTCAACGCAATTCAGTCCACACAAATGAACCCCGACTCCCCTTGTGATGCTTTGTTTGACTTACTCTAATCGTTGTTGTGAAGTGAAAGAGAAAATAGTTGTGTGTGTGTGTGTGATGGGGGGTTCAGACTTGACTGAAATAATTACAGCTGTAATCCTGCTCCACTTTGTGTTTGTCTCTCACCATTACAAATACACAGTCCTGTCCCTCTGATTCAGCTGTGAATCTAATACTCTGCAGGCTTGAAAGGTGGTTGTTGGCAGGTCAGTGTGGATTCATGTCAGTCGGACATGTGAATCACGATTCCAACAGTGAACCCGTCCCCCAGTGGAGGACAAAAGGAGCTCTATGTTTAAGGGCTAGGGTTGACAAGAGACACCCTGGGGGCTATTTCACTAAAGCAGGATTCAAATCCAGGATTACAGATACACCGAAGCCAGACCTCGTCTCTCCAGTGCATCCTGGTTTTATACGTTTCACAAGGCCGAGCCAGGATGAAGAGGAGCGACTAGGAGAAGCCATGATGAAGAGGAGCAACTAGGAGAAGCCAGGATGAAGGGGAGCGACTAGGAGAAGCCACGATGAAGAGGAGCAACTGGGAGAAGCCAGGATAAAGAGGAGCAAGGAGCCAGGATGAAGAGGAGCAACTAGCAGAAGCCAGGATAAAGAGGAGCGACTAGGAGAAGCCAGGATGAAGAGGAGCGACTAGGAGAAGCCAGGATGAAGAGGAGCAACTAGGAGAAGTCAGGATGAAGAGGAGCGACTAGGAGAAGCCATAATAAAGAGGAGCGACTAGGAGAAGCCAGGATGAAGAGGAGCGACTACGAGAAGCCACGATGAAGAGGAGCAACTAGGAGAAGCCAGGATGAAGAGGAGAGACTAGGAGAAGCCAGGATGAAGAGGAGCGACTAGGAGAACCCAGGATGAAGAGGAGCGACTAGGAGAAGCCAGGATGAAGAGGAGCGACTAGGAGAACCCAGGATGAAGAGGAGCAACTAGGAGAAGCCAGGATGAAGAGGAGAGACTAGGAGAAGCCAGGATGAAGAGGAGCGACTAGGAGAACCCACGATGACGAGAGAGACTAGGAGAAGCCACGATGAAGAGGAGCGACTAGGAGAAGCCAGGATGAGGAGAGAGACTAGGAGAAGCCACGATGAAGAGGAGCGACTAGGAGAAGCCAGGATGAGGAGAGAGACTAGGAGAAGCCACGATGAAGAGGAGCGACTAGGAGAAGTCAGGATGAAGAGGAGCGACTAGGAGAAGCCAGGATGAAGAGGAGCGACTAGGAGAACCCACGATGACGAGAGAGACTAGGAGAAGCCACGATGAAGAGGAGCGACTAGGAGAAGCCAGGATGACGAGAGAGACTAGGAGAAGCCACGATGAAGAGGAGCGACTAGGAGAAGTCAGGATGAAGAGGAGCGACTAGGAGAAGCCAGGATGAAGAGGAGCGACTACGAGAAGCCATGATGAAGAGGAGCAACTAGGAGAAGCCAGGATGAAGAGGAGCAACTAGGAGAAGCCAGGATGAAGAGGAGCAACTAGGAGAAGCCAGGATGAAGAGGAGCGACTAGGAGAAGCCGGGATGAAGAGGAGCGACTAGGAGAAGCCAGGATGAAGAGGAGCGACTAGGAGAAGCCACGATGACGAGAGAGACTAGGAGAAGCCAGGATGAAGAGGAGCGACTAGGAGAAGCCAGGATGAAGAGGAGCGACTAGGAGAAGCCACGATGACGAGAGAGACTAGGAGAAGCCAGGATGAAGAGGAGCGACTAGGAGAAGCCACGATGACAAGAGAGACTGGGGGAAGCCAGGATGAAGAGGAGCGACGAGGAGAAGCCAGGATGAAGAGGAGCGACTAGGAGAAGCCACGATGAAGAGGAGCGACTAGGAGAAGCTACGATGACGAGAGAGACTGGGGGAAGCCAGGATGAAGAGGAGCGACGAGGAGAAGCCAGGATGAAGAGGAGCGACTAGGAGAAGCCAGGATGAAGAGAGAGACTAGGAGAAGCCAGGATGAAGAGGAGCGACTAGGAGAAGCCACGATGAAGAGGAGCGACTAGGAGAAGCCACGATGACGAGAGAGACTACGAGAAGCCACGATGACGAGAGAGACTAGGAGAAGCCAGGATGAAGAGGAGCGACTAGGAAAAGCCACGATGACAAGAGAGACTGGGGGAAGCCAGGATGAAGAGGAGCGACGAGGAGAAGCGAGGATGAAGAGGAGCGACTAGGAGAAGCCACGATGAAGAGGTGCGACTAGGAGAAGCTACGATGACGAGAGAGACTGGGGGAAGCCAGGATGAAGAGGAGCGACGAGGAGAAGCCAGGATGAAGAGGAGCGACTAGGAGAAGCCACGATGAAGAGGAGCGACTAGGAGAAGCTACGATGACGAGAGAGACTGGGGGAAGCCAGGATGAAGAGGAGCGACTAGGAGAAGCCAGGATGAAGAGAGAGACTAGGAGAAGCCAGGATGAAGAGGAGCGACTAGGAGAAGCCACGATGAAGAGGAGCGACTAGGAGAAGCCACAATGACGAGAGAGACTAGGAGAAGCCAGGATGAAGAGAGAGACTAGGAGAAGCCAGGATGAACAGGAATGACTAGGAGAAGCCAGGATGAAGAGGAGCGACTAGGAGAAGCCACGATGAAGAGGAGCGACTAGGAGAAGCCACGATGACGAGAGAGACTAGGAGAAGCCAGGATGAAGAGAGAGACTAGGAGAAGCCAGGATGAACAGGAGTGACTAGGAGAAGCCACGATGACGAGAGAGACTAGGAGAAGCCAGGATGAAGAGGAGTGACTAGGAGAAGCCACGATGACGGGAGAGACTAGGAGAAGCCAGGATGAAGAGGAGTGACTAGGAGAAGCCACGATGATGAGAGAGACTAGGAGAAGTCAGGATGAAGAGGAGTGACTAGGAGAAGCCACGATGACGGGAGAGACTAGGAGAAGCCACGATGAAGAGGAGCAACTAGGAGAAGCCAGGATGAAGAGGAGCGACTAGGAGAAGCCAGGATGAAGAGGAGCGACTAGGAGAAGCCAGGATGAAGAGGAGAGACTAGGAGAAGCCAGGATGAAGAGGAGAGACTAGGAGAAGCCAGGATGAAGAGGAGCGACTAGGAGAAGCCACGATGACAAGAGCGACTAGGAGAGGCCACGATGACGAGAGAGACTAGGAGAAGCCAGGATGAACAGGAGCGACTAGGAGAAGCCAGGATGAAGAGGAGCGATTAGGAGAAGCCACGATGACAAGAGAGACTAGGAGAAGCCAGGATGAAGAGGAGAGACTAGGAGAAGCCACGATGACAAGAGAGACTAGGAGAAGCCAGGATGAAGAGGAGCGACTAGGAGAAGCCACGATGACAAGAGAGACTAGGAGAAGCCAGGATGAAGAGGAGAGACTAGGAGAAGCCACGATGACAAGAGAGACTAGGAGAAGCCAGGATGAAGAGGAGCGACTAGGAGAAGCCACGATGACAAGAGCGACTAGGAGAAGCCACGATGAAGAGGAGCGACTAGGAGAAGCCAGGATGAAGAGGAGCGACTAGGAGAAGCCACGATGAAGAGAGAGACTAGGAGAAGCCAGGATGAAGAGGAGCGACTAGGAGAAGCCACGATGAAGAGAGAGACTCGGAGAAGCCAGGATGAAGAGGAGCGACTAGGAGAAGCCACGATGAAGAGAGAGACTAGGAGAAGCCACGATGACGAGAGAGACTAGGAGAAGCCAGGATGAAGAGGAGCGACAAGGAGAAGCCACGATGACAAGAGTGACGAGGAGAAGCCACGATGAAGAGGAGCGACTAGGAGAAGCCAGGATGAAGAGGAGCGACTAGGAGAAGCCACGATGACGAGAGAGACTAGGAGAAGCCAGGATGAAGAGGAGCGACTAGGAGAAGCCACGATGACGAGAGAGACTAGGAGAAGCCAGGATGAAGAGGAGTGACTAGGAGAAGCCAGGATGACGAGAGAGACTAGGAGAAGCCAGGATGAAGAGGAGTGACTAGGAGAAGCCAGGATGACGAGAGAGACTAGGAGAAGCCAGGATGAAGAGGAGCGACTAGGAGAAGCCAGGATGACGAGAGAGACTGGGGGAAGCCAGGATGACGAGAGAGACTAGGAGAAGCCAGGATGAAGAGGAGCGACTAGGAGAAGCCACGATGACGAGAGAGACTAGGAGAAGCCACGATGACGAGAGAGACTAGGAGAAGCCAGGATGAAGAGGAGCGACTAGGATAAGCCACAATGACAAGAGAGACTAGGAGAAGCCAGGATGAAGAGGAGAGACTAGGAGAAGCCACGATGAAGAGGAGCGACTAGGAGAAGCCAGGATGAAGAGGAGCGACTAGGAGAAGCCACGATGACGAGAGAGACTAGGAGAAGCCACGATGACGAGAGAGACTAGGAGAAGCCACGATGACGAGAGAGACTAGGAGAAGCCAGGATGAAGAGGAGCGACTAGGAGACTAGGAGAAGCCACGATGACAAGAGAGACTAGGAGACTAGGATATATATATATATATATCCCTTCTCAGTTTGAGCTTCATCATGGATCACATCTTGATCCAGGATTAATGAATCCTGGCTGTTAGCCTGGCCTGGAGCAGGCTAGCTGCACAGAATACATCTCCATGGTAACTTATGTGCCACTGCTTTCATGAAACAGAAGTCACGGCTAAATTTAGCTAGGATAACTGGAAAATCCTGCTTAATCCACTGTCGTATTTATTATTCATTCTTTTCAACTGGGTTTTCAATGAAGTCAGTCATAAGGACGATATATAAATAATACAATAAATCATATTGATTTGTCTATGTTGTCGTCTATAAAGTGTGCATCTACAGCTGGTGAGGGAGATGTAATGTACACATACAGGTGCTACTGCTGATGTACAGCAGATACTGTCAATGACCTAAGCCTCAGCTGTATGGTTTGTTCATCTTTTGTTTATTTGTTATAAATAGTCTGCAAAAGTAAAGCTAAACTATATATATATATATATATATATATATATATATATATATATACACACACACGCACACACACACACACACACACACAGAGCTACAAATTCTAGCATTGTGGATTGGTGGTTGTAATTAAAACAAATGTTCTACATATTAACTTCCACTGCTCACTTTAGGGCCAAGTATACAACTGTTAATTTGTGCAAATACCAAGTAACTAATTGAATAATATATTAATGACAGTTTCAAGGTCAGAGCTGTGGTTAGTAAATGTTTATTTTTTGGCTTTGCATTGAGTCGGTCCACTATAATTGTCTGCCATGCTTTTCCACAATGCTTTATTACAGTGCCGTATGTACTTGTTTGCATATTATATGCTTTATTTCCACATACATTTCCATCAGAAGTTGCAGCTGGCTTGGTGAAAAGTTGCCAAACGCATCTTTCCTTGTCTGCATTAGGAAATCTGTGATCGACAGCTATTGAAGAAAGCCGTGAACATGCATTTATCCAAATGACTTCCACCTCCTAGTCGCCCCTCTTCATCCTGGCTCAGCCTATAAAACCAGGATGCAGTGAAGAGACGAGGTCTAGCCTCGCTGTTTCTGTAATGCTGGATTTCTTCAGGTGAAATTTGAGCACCGAGCACCATGGATGTATGGTTGGTCGGCCATTTGGTGGTGTGGTGCATGTGGAGGATCCAATCTCACACTGAAAAGACAATAGAGATATTAATATAGCCAATATATATTTGTGATTTATTCATTATTTTTCAGGTTGCATCGTGACTCTTGTAAAAGTAAACATTGGATTGTTTTAACCCTATTTCCCCTCAACTAAGACAATATTTATTTTTGTCTTCAACTGATGAATCATCATATGGTGCGCCGGTGTCAGCATTCATGTATCTGCTGTATTATCTAGGTAAAAGGACTAGTGTTGTTAGTCTGAGTATTATGATTTTTTTTAATCTTGCCTTGGTTATAATAGCAATCTTCTGCCAGGCCCGTACTAATAACATACACAGCGTTTGGGATCAGTTGTGGTTTAGAGAAAACGTCCATCATGCGTCAGATGTGAACCAGTCTGCCTGGGCCGGATCTCATCTCCATTGTTGCCACTATTCAGTGTTGTCATCTAAAGCACAAAGATGCATGCAGGAAGGTGATTCATGGCGTTTTAGGGTCCATGCTAGTCAGGATCTGCTGAGTTATTATTTCTAATTGTATACATTTCCTTGTCTTTGTCTCCTTAGTCTTGGAAGCACAGAAGGGAATGACACAACTTGGCAGCGGACCAGTGCCATTCCACTACTAGACCCCTCAACAAGTTGGTAGGTGGCACTCGAGTCCTCTCACTGTCCCTCCATCTGTGTCTGTTGTGTTCCTCAGTGCTTGGCATTGTTTAGCAGCCTCTCAGTCACTCCCTCTCCAGTATACGTTGCTGCCTATCCTGTTCATACTGGTTTCAGCTTCTCTCTCCAAATCTCCCATTAAAAAGTGTGAAGATGAGCACCAATTTGCCTTGATTAGGCCATTCTTTTTGCCGTTGGAGGGAAAAGAAAGACAAACTGCGCTCTGCAATTTGAACACGTGCGAGGAACAAGTGATTGCGATCAATAAAAAAAAAATGAGCAGGAAGAAACAAAGGAGAAAAATGAACAAGTAAAGGAATGAATTGCCAATTTCGGTTCTTGTCAAGTGTTTTTTGGAAGGCAGCTCTTGAGGAGAAGCTGTTTCCGCCGAAGGACTCTGACAGCAGTGTATGTGCATCGGGAGGGGGGGGTTCTTAGGATTCAACAGCTGATTATCAGCATTTTTCTTTTACTTCCACAATGGTAAATGGGGATTACAAAGTGATGTATGAGGTGTTGTTAACCTCCATTTGCCATTTGCCAAATGCTCCAGTTAATATATATATATATATATATATATATATATATATATATACATATTGTTTGAATTCTGACCTTAACCTTGAGCATCAATACGTATCAACTCAGATGTTTTTAGATGGATATGAATGATACTGCTGTCATATTTCTTTTAGAGTGACAAATCTCCACAGCACATGATTCCGTATGTGTGGGGCTGCATGGAAACACATCTGTGATGAACATATCAGAGGGATACTGTTGTACAGAGACGAGATATAGCGATTCTCCACACATGTACACAATATTTTGGATATTTTGAACTTGTGTCACAGTTTTGGTGAGAGGCTCAACACAACCGGGTCCAGTGTGCACTCGTGGTGGTGGAACAACCCAAATATCGATAATATCCAGTGTAATGAGATCGATACATTAGTTTCAGTTTTTCCCCTGTATGCAATGCGGTGGTTTCATCAAAGTGGCGACCTGTCTGTCTGTGTCTCTAACTCATTAATAATTTAAAGCACAAATCACAAAAACACTTAACGTTCACGAAAATTCATCCAGATTTAGCAATTTGATGATGCATCCACCTTAATTATTAAAAAGTATCGATATCAGCGATACTGGCACTGTAGCCTATTTACTTGGTATCGGATCAATACCAAATCTTGCAGTATCGCACACCACTAGTGTGCACGTTAAACAAACAAGTCGACATGTTATCACACCTTCACTGAAAAACCCAATCCAGTGACACACGTAGCAGATATGAACAGATAACATTGTAGTGGCTCTCACCACCTTTAACTTGCATATCCAGGCTGCATCTGAATCCTGGTGAACTAATACACAGTTACACAGTTTTAATCAGCTGATATTAGCATATTGCAGATATATCATATTGGTGCATGTATTGGCCAATACGCAGAAATATTTAACATCATGGTTTTAGGTTTGTATATCATTCTGTAGCTTCGATAACGCGTTCATTATGTATTCAGTTCCAAACATTCACATTCTGATTGAAGCATTTTAGCATCAGAATAATATTTTCCTCAGCCCATAAACATTCTTTCCTGGGTGACCTGATGTAGGTTTCTGTATGATGACAACCTGATCCATAGTCATCTGATTGACATGAGTTGCTCCGGTTTGTCTGTACAGGAGTGGCCACTGATCTCCGACCCTGTAGGCGGCTCCTGTGGACCACAGCACAGCTGGCACATATTAGCACTGGGAAAGCACATCTGCGGTTAATAAAAACGCTGCTGTGAAAAGTAATCCTTTAAAAGTACAACAGAAAAAACAGAGCTGAGAGAGGGGGGCAATATCAAAAATTCACAAATGTGCAAGTTTATAAAGTCGCAGATTTGCTACTTTGTTACGATGCTAACAACCTGCATCTATGCTAGCTAACTTCCCATGAATGTATGCATTTGTTTTTCTAATGAATACATCACAATGTGTGACAGCGCCTCGTTAAGGTCCCTAGGCTGAGATGGTTATTGTTGGTTTTATTTATATGGGCCAAATTGTCAACTCATGTGTGTTTATTGTTCGTGCGGTTGGTATAAGATGCTAGCGGTAGCTTTCACTTGTCATAGAGGAAGTAAACAAGTTGCTTGACCGGATGTTTGCTGTTGCTATGACAACAAGTGAAACAACAGTGGCCCTTATTCGCCGTCGTACAAACAAACTTATATGTTAATAAATAGTTCTTCACAGACTGTCACACAGAACAGACTTACACTGATTTAAATGGCGTTGTTGATGGATATTGTTTTCATGATTTTATATAATATCTCATTATTAAGCAGACATTTTATCTTGACAGCAAAAAAAAAAAAAAAAGCCACATGACTCAATATAGCATGTTCCTTTGATTTGAATCACTGGAGCTCATGAAGCTGTGAGTTCTCTCACTGCAACACTACACATCATTAAATACATACAGCATGCAAGTTGCCTCATGATGTGTAGACACACATATACGGATGCATTCAAACACTGTGAACTGTGTCTTACATATTGCTTGTGTGTGTTTTGCTCATAAACACAAGCTGCAAATCAGAATCCAGTCAGACATGTTTTACTGTGAATATTTGAGCTATTTGCTATATAATATATTTAGATCACTTCTATAGGTAATTGCTGTTGATTGTACCTCAACCAACCTTCATCGCTTCATGTTGACCTCCTTCATGCATCCCGGAAAACACACACATACAATATTTTAACGCATGTATGGTGTAGACAAAACATTAAATATGGTGACATCTTGTAAGCCAATTGTATAAAATGAGAAGGAAACAAAATACTTCAACAGCAACTGAACATGTTACAAGCACTATGAGTGTTTGTCGACTAAAGAAGTGCTGATGCATCATTGCGCCAGCAGAGTTACACAAGTCGCAGCTAGTTTGAGCTTCTGTCTGTGTTGTTGGAATAAAACTGAACACCATGAAACATCACAACTTATTTTGTTTTCATTTTTCTTGGGAGACTGAACGACTGGCTGCCAAACACCCACAGCTCTCCATGTCAGACAGAAGTAGACGTTTGGGCTCAATCACACTGATACTGGAACAATTTAGAAACAGTTTATAAGAAAAGTAGAACGGCTGGGGACGTTGTGGATTCCAACACCACTTGAATGCAGCACAAATGCAATATCCGACAATGTTAATGTGAAAAAATTGTGAAATGTGTTTGTGTACACAGAAACATTCCCCCCCCCCCCCCTTAATGGGCCAGTATAGTCCATTAGCTTCATAAAGCCCCTCCATCCACACCTCCCTTCCCAACATGACATAACTCATGCTGTGATTGGCCGGCTCTGCGTTGCTGAGAAATTACGCTGAGTTTGAACAAATTCTTCTCTTAAGTCGTCTTTATTCATTCGTTGAACAATGACTTGTAGCATGCTGGTACTACTGATATCTCTACTGTCTGAAAATGTACACCATAATTTAAACAATATCATTCATGTCTGTATCTTCATCTTGATCTTTTTTTAAAAGTTTGCTTGTAGACTTCATCCTTAACATCAACTTGACTGTTAACTAAAGCATGAAAACCTGACTTGTTGAAGTCTGGAATATTCAAACTAGATGGTTTCTCGTAAGAATGGGTCTTAATTTGGTCATTCACAGTAAATATTGGAGTACTTGCTTAGGGCAGAGAGAACATTTTCTACCTCGTCTTTACCTTTCCAACTTAGTTATATGGTGTGAAAAATGCCTGCAGTGTTTTCTGTTGTTCTTCTTCATCGCAGCGATGGACTTTGGGGTGAGGAAGATCTACAGCATGCTTCCCTTAGTTTAGATAGCTGTGGGCCACAATGTCACTCAAATCAGTAGTTATTCTCATCGTCTGTGTTGTTTCCATTGGTTAAAATCCCCACCCCAAAACTCACTGAGCCACAGCATCCCTCCAGCCTGGCAAAATCAGATTTTGACTTGTCTCCACAGCAGTCTTCAATAACAAAGACAAACACATATGCAATATGATGAGACACCAGAGTGTTTATCTTGACGTGCATTTTTGTCATGGTACATGTCTGTGGTTTGGCTCAATCCCAGTAACAGTCATACAGTTCTATCCATATACATGTGCATGTGTCACAATGGCACTTGCCAATTCCACTTTTATGGACTAAATTAGATTGGAGTTGCCAAGGCCTGAAATGTCCAGCCTTCACTTTGAGTATCTAGCGGATGAATGGATAAGGGTCACCTTCCGTTCTTGTTGCTCACCGTTTTAGACGATCATAACAGAAAGTGTCATTTTATTCAGCCTTGGCTCTGTGGCTGTCCTTACACGCTCACTGTGACCTCCTTCAAACTGAACAAGGTGCAGTTTAACTGCTAGCTCTACACAAAGCAGGAGCTCTGGGCGGTTATCCTCGTTTTAAAAATGGATAGTATACACTGCCATGGCAAAACATTACATTAGTTCTTTGTGTATTGATGTATGTCTTCTATGAAGACAAAAGGTGAGAAATGCAGTCCATCTGTCTTCACATTGGTGATTTATCTTCCTTTCTTTTTTAGTTCATCTGTCAGCTGCCCTTGCTGCCTCTCTCCGTCTCACTCCCATCACCTCACATTTGTGTTTCTCCAACCAGTAATCTGTGTCTATGACTTTCATTCTTCCTACGCTGAACACCTCTCTGGTATGGAGAGTTTGGTGTACAACATTTACAATAAAAATAATTATCAATATCATAGGAATGAAATCATTTTAATGTTGTATTCATTACTATTGAGAGATGTTAGAGTGATAGGGTTGCTGCTACCTGTCTACACTCCATAAGAAATATGTTCTCTTGCTCCAGTAAAGTTGATTCACTTCTCTGGTAATGTTGTAATCCTGACTTTCCCCTTTGGCTTTCTAGTCTGCAAAGCCTTTAATAAGAGCAAAAGGGGTCATGGTTGGTGGCAAAAAGCAAGCACAAGTGGCTCATGTTTTCCTTCCCACAACCACCTGAATACACTATGAAGTCATGGTGACAGTCAGAGCACCTCCACCTGTGGATCTGACTATGTGTCTATCTGTCCCCCTGCTCTGCATGCTCTTCCTTCTTTTTATTATCAAATGCAGTTATGTTTGACACTTATATATCATATATATGTCCTGTTAGTAGACATTTTCTAACATGTGCACACAGGCTGTTCTCATACATTGTTTGCAAATATATTTACATTAATTTATTAAATTAATGGACAATATGTCACTAAAACTGCACCATCAAGAGACGTAGTCCGGAGGCTCCAGTTCATATTAAATGGAATATTATATTCAAAGGTTTTCTCAGCCCTGCCAACGGTTAATACTTGGTTGAGCAATGGATCACACAACTCAGTTATGGATTGGATTAGCAGGTGGGCTGCTGGACAACAGGAGCCTGGGAATGAACAGTGATGAAGGAAGACACACACACTCCCCTTTGCAGTACACACAGAACGATGCAGAGGTGCAGGAGAGCAGCTGTCAGCTGGGCTTTGAGTGGAATGATGTCATCATTTTGTCTAATCCAGACACGTCAAACAGACCAATTATGTGACACCATCCGTTGCTCGTTGCTCTTTGAGCTCTTTCACATTTCCCACTTTGTTTTGGACAACCTTGATTCCTTGAAGAGATGGACAGAGAGGAACAGCAGTCAAACAGCTGGTTTGTTGTACCCCTGTATTTTATGATCACTTTCAGATCAGCAACATTGATTCACTATTAATTAAATTCAAAATGTGGCATAATGTGAGCATATATATTCTCTCTCTCTGTCTCTCTCTCTCACACACACACACACACACACACATAAAAAGACACACTGTTATGACAACATAAAATACAGCAAATGCTATGATATGGAATGCAATCAGGAGAATGTTGTTGATTTAATAATTTGCCTTTAGCAGCTGTTTGCACATGTAAACATCATAAAACGATGGTAGTGGTTGAACTGGATGTAGCCTGCATTCAATATAGAAATATCAAGGTCAAATTTCACTGCGGTGAGAACAGCGCCTTACAAGGTGCTACACAAACGGTGAATAATTACAACTTATGAATATGAACAGGCATATTTGTAGTCCTGCTATGGTTTGAGATGATCACAGCACAGTGTTACACTTCTTTTGTATGTCATGGATGCTGAAAAGACTTTCACAAAGGATACACACACATACTTGTGTGTAGCTCCTCCATGCACCAAAATAATGGGGAAGGCTCAGAACCAACTCTCTAAGCAAAAGGAGAAAAGAAAGAGCAAGCATGACCCAGGGTCCAAAAACAGGAATAAAATCATAACATTTATTAATGGAACGGTATGATGCTAAGTGTCTGATAAAATCAATACATTGAGTCCCACCAGTTGTAAGGACAGAACAGCAGACAGCAAGACCGGCAGCACTTTAATAGGCTGAAGGTGGACTTGCTGCAACATAAATGGGACAATTTACAGTGCTTAGTTTGATTTGTGCCAGTACAGTGAATATGAAAACAAGCGGCACAGTGAAAAACTGCTGACAGTAATAACATGCGAGTAGCTACGAATAAAGATTTAAAGCTTTTAAAATAGCCCAGTCTATATGTCCATACATCAAACGCTTAACAAGAATGAGCCCAGCTTCTAGCTATAGAGATTGGAATTGTGTCACGAATATGAAAAATAAACTCCTTGTTTGGTACCTTTGTACAACGTCTTTTGTAACACACTCACACTCTCATGCTCATAATCTGGAGGGATGAGTCTTTTCATAAATTCCTATGTTAACAATTTGACCCGAATCTTAATTAGACCATGATGTGGTGTGTACGTCAGCTATATAAATGAATGAATGAATCATGCGCTTTAGGGAAGAGGGAATTTGGTTTAATGAGGTGTCTTTTCTGGGACAAAGAGAGAGAATGTCCCATCATCAAGACTCTTGTACTACAGTGACTGTGGCCATTCATAGTTTAAAATGTTGTGGCCGACAGTCAAAAATGTGGGAGTTTCAAATCCAATAAAGCAGTTTGCTCATAAAATTGTTTCCTCTAGATCCACAAATCAAATGGTGACATTTCTGAAAAGTCTATTTTGCCCTGAATGCTTTGAGAAAATGTGCGGTATCTCTGGCATGGGCTGCACGGTGGTGTAGTGGGTAGCACTCTCGCCTCACAGCAAGAGGGTCCTGGGTTCGATTCCCGGGTCGGCTTCCTCCCACAGTCCAAAGACATGCAAGATGGGGATAGGTAAATTGGTGACTCTAAATTGCCCATGAGTGTGAATGGTTGTCTGTCTCTATATGTCAGCCCTGTGATAGACCTGTCCAGGCCAATGCGTCCTGCCTTTGCCCAATGATAGCTGGGATCGGCTCCAGAACCCCCCCCCCCCCCCCCGTGGCCCTAAGCGGTAGTAAATCGATGGATGGATGTCTGGCATGGTGACAAGATGAGCCTAGAAACAAGAGAAAATGTGCCAAAATTGCTGATTGGTTAAAACCTGGTTAAAAACATGTGAAATGCATGCTCGACTAAAAACAGCAATAATTCGGCTCACTTTAAGGTGCTATTGATAACAAGATGTCACACTCGCACTTGCTTCCTTTGCATTCACGTCACAACACAGCTGTTGCTCGAAGCACATGCGCCCTCAATGGGTTGCCAGCTTTTTGCACAACCTGCGATTTCATGGACGAGTGGAGTGACACTCACACAGACTCAGTCATGTCAAGTGATGAACATTTCGTGGTATGAATTCATTTTGCAACATGTAGCTATACATTTGGGTTACTTTGTGTGGTGGTGTTTCAAAATTCATGTATCGTCAGAGCCATTTTTCCGTTTTTTCCCCGCTAACTGGCAACCCCAAAGACTCTTGACCCCTGACTATGCAGAGATACCACATGATACCAATGTTGTTTTTCTATTGGCTCACAAACCTTGCTAGAATATAAAATGTTATCAATGTGTCCTTTAAGGAACATAAACAAAGAGGTGAACAAAACCCCTTCTCAGGTCAGTCACCTGCTCTTGGGGAATTGCTTTTACATTTCTTCATTGAATTCACTAAATCATAGCACATAGAAGTTGTAAAGGCAATGTATTTGTCAATATATAATTACAATAATCAAAAAGTAATCATCTGCTCAAAATAGGCAATGGGGACTTCTGACAACAGACCACTGATGCATGGTTACTGTCTGCGACAGTGAAGCCAGGAGTGTCACATTAAGGAGAGAGGGCACAACCGGCACAAGCTGGGAGCACCTCCCAGAGCAAGAACCAGTAACCATCACAATGGCATACATCCAAGAATCAGACTCTGCCATTGTGGAGAGCACCAAACCCTGATATGACCTACATCTACTGGCTAAAGAGACTTACTGCAATCCATGAACACCTGGCAGCTGAAATGAACCAGCTGCTGATCGATGGAACCGACATGGAAGCTCCTGTCAGGCATCATTGTGGCTAAAGAGCACATGGATTAATACATGAGCAGGGCCCAGAAAGGAATTGGAAGGAACACCAGAGAAGCCAAATTCCAACTCCCGGTTGACAAAGCAGTCACTCGTGCCTGTAAAGTCAGATAGGGAAACCTGTGCACAGCCTGGACTGATTTCAAGAAAGTCTATGACTTGACGACACACACATGGATATTGGAATGCTTGGAACTGTACAACAACTCTAGAGGCCGACTCAAATTCAATTGGACAAGTTACCATCAAGTGCAGCATATACCCTTAGAGATGCTCTGTTCCCGCTGCTGTTCTACATAGGCCTGAGTGACATGCACCATGTAACCATGCGCCACCTCCTCTACATGGATGCCATCAAGCGGTATGCTAGGAATGCTTTTCACAGATTTAAGGCTGTTTAACATCAAATTTAGGTTCAGATTCCCAGCCACACCTACAAAGTTAAAAAGACACAGATGTGTATAAAAATAGTTCCTTTATCACTAAATATGATATAAATGCATATGTTGTCATGGATAATTTGTTTCCTAGAAACTCTACAACAAGGAGTAAAAGCAAGGTCAGTCCAGCAGGCAGGCACTTTCACAAGGAAAAGTTGTTTGGAATACTAGTCCAGTCCAGTCTTGTCCTTGAGTCGGCTACTAGGTTTCCTTTGCACCGGAGCGTCAAAAAAGTGCCACTTTGTGCCGTATTGCCGGCCTCACAGCTCACAACACAAACAAAAGGTATACGTGGATCCAAAATGTCAGATCATGGAACCAACCCGTACACACAACAAATGGTTGTAATTACTACTTTCCTTAACTTAGGAGATGGCAAGCATTGAAACCACAAACTCTGGTAATTAGCTTCATCAAGTGATGGGAGGAGGCGATCCAGTCAGCTGGAGGGCGAGGACCAGAGAAGATCTCAGCGAGACAGGGCAGCAAGGCTCAGAGCAGAGCCAGGGGAGAGAGAGAGAATTGGCGCCAGAATGTGGTGTCTTCCTTATTCAGACTGGAAATCAAGGAGGCTAAGCAGAGTCCAGGTGAACTGTGAACAACAGGGTCTTGAGTCTCTTACGGAAGATGGGGAGCGACTCTGCGGTCCTAACATCGGCAGGGAGCTCATTCCACCATTGTGGTGCCGTACGGAGAAGAGCTGTGACCCGGCTGTGCGACCTTCGCTTGCTCTAAGCGCCGGTGGTACCAGCCGGCCAGCTGAGGTGGTTGAGCAGAGTGCTCTAGCTGGGGCGTGGTGTCTGACTAGTGCTTGGAGGTAGGTTGGACAGCCTTGTAGGACAGTACCATCATCTTGAATCTTATATGAGCTGCTACAGTGAGCCAGTGGAGATTGCGGAATGAGGGGTCACATGGGAGAATTTCGGCAGGTGATAATGATAGATAAAATTTTAAAATACCAAGGGCTGAAAGAAGAGCTAGAAGAGATGTGGAGAGTAAAGGCAACAGTGGTACCGGTGCTAATCTAAGCACTCAGGGCTGTAAAACCCAAGCTGGGACAGTGGCTCCAGTAAATTCCAGGAACAACATCAGAGATATTTTTCCAAATAAATAATGCAAGTCATCCATTTAGTAGATTTTCACCCCCATTTCACTGATGGACTGTAGGTCTAACTGGCTTTAGACCAGGAGTAGGTTTGATTTTGAGATTGGTGGGGACACAAAAGTGCTCCAAGGCAGCACTCCTGAAAGTTGACATTTTTTTGCATTAGCAATCATAATTTCACGTCATGAAGATGTTATAGGTTAGATTACTTAATATTAATTAATTATATTTTATAATTATACAACCACATGATCATCTAGAATCTGAGGTTTTATTGTATTTCCACCACACATTTTCTTTATTTGTGTTAAACGGTTGCTCTCTTCTACACAACTCCTTATGAAAATAAGGATTAAAAATAACTTTAAAAAAGTGTATCTGTTTGGCATTAAATATTCTCTTTTATTCAATATCTGTATTGTTGAGCCTCTTCCTA
This sequence comes from Chelidonichthys spinosus, assembly GCA_029853015.1. NCBI lineage: Eukaryota > Metazoa > Chordata > Actinopteri > Perciformes > Triglidae > Chelidonichthys > Chelidonichthys spinosus. The sequence continues at coordinate 6,002,375 of CM056824.1, forward strand.
TACACCCTTGAAGTAACTTACACTTTGACTCCTAAAGAAGTCTCTTATCTCCACTTTTCTTTTCTTTGACATCCTTCAAATCCTGTACAGCACACACGCACACACGTACACGCACGCATACACGTACACGCACGCACGCACACACGTACACGCACGCACACACGTACACGCACGCACACACGTACACGCACGCAAGCAGACACAAACACAAATGTAAATGACACCACTGGTATTAAAATCAATCTAGCTGACGTGACCCTGGAAGAACAAATGCCGAACATGTTGACAACTTCAACACTCGAAGTTGCAGATAAAATCCACCCCCTGTCGTCCGGTCCAACTAGCAGGTTGCAGGTAGTTTTAACAAGCAGGAGTAGCAGTGGGGACAGCCAATCCCATGTAAGTTAGTGAGAAACCGGCAGCCGATCAGGGAGCGTTTTTTAGGTTAGAGGCGGGACTTCTAGCAGAGACCGACATAACCCTTTGTGTGCCATAATCATTGACTAAACACTACGGACAGCGGTTGTTTTGATAGTGACTACACAGTAGCGGCTGAATATTGGTAGGGACGTGTCCCTAGCGTCCCTACTCAATTCTACGCCCTTGCTTTAGACTAAAGAGGGGAGCCAATTGTTCTTCAAAAGAAGAACTCCCCACTCTGCAGTCCAACTAAATGATATAACTGGACTAGTTTACTACTCTTGCCCAGCCTTCCCCCTCAGGTAAACACTGAAGACAGACACCGTGGAATTCAGTGTACCTCAGGTTGCAATGTTAAACGTTACCCTCATAGAGCATCCTGTGTTTGTTTTATCTATTCATTTGATGCCTTTGGTATCACTGGCGTGTACTACAAAGCAGCATTTGGGATTATCGAGGTTTAACTCTGGGTTTTCTACATCGGTGGTTCCCTTTTTACTGGAGTAGATCACCATGATAACTGATGCTGCACACCTGATCTCTTCAGGAGAAGGTTAGGTTCAAAATATCAGATCACATCTTATAAAAGCAGAGCCTACTATAAAAGTTTGGTTTGCCGATAGTGAGATATAACCTATTACTCAAATAATAGAAGTTAAAGTCATAATTCAAGGGAAACGCAACACAATTTAAACTGTCAACTGCAGAAAGGACAGGTGGTGAAAAATATCAGACTGTGAATTTGTCAATTAACAAGTTTCTAATAGCACTGCCATAGTTAGAGCACCATCAGATCTGACTTTCATTACATGTGTGTTAATTCTTAGATGTTATGGTAAGTGTGAGATTTTACTCTGCCACCCTGGAAGTGTGACACAGCCTCGATTTTGATAGTGACCGATAACATGCACTTTGCTGAGATAGTGGTTACATTTTAAATGTTTTTTTTTAAAGGTACTTTCATACCATTATCATAATGTAACCAATGTCCTGTACACCCTGACATGCATCTATAGATACAGTAGAATAGAAATGTTCCCCTTGTGTTCAAGGATTCCACAATAAGGTATATGTAATATGTTCATTCTTTTATCTCACAATAGATATGTACAGTATACAGCCTCAGCCATCTCCCCATCTCCCATTTCACTTCTCTCTTCCCTCTCTCCTCTCTTGAACATTACATCCCTCTTTTCTCCTCTGGTTGCAGACTGTTCATGTTCATTACTGCTGCCCCTCCTCTCATGTCACCATCATAGATGCTCATACATAAAAGCTGTGATAGCAGGATGGTTGAGGGACATGCATGCCAAACATGTATCTCTTGATGCACTAAGACACGCTGACACAGAAAGGCACACAATGTACAATCGCTCCTTTGTGTCGTGGCCAGGTGAAAGCTGCTACCTGAACAGGAAGGAGGAGGTGGGGCGATAACAGGTAAAAGAAGAGGGTAGAATATGGTTAGCTGGGCTGCAGAGTGAAAGGGATGGAGAAAGGTAACCTTTAAAAAACAAAAGGAAAATATATCCAATATCATTTAAAGTGTCTGGAATAAAAACAGACAAAGATGAGAGAATAACGAGACAGGAGAGATGGAAGATATGTGGCGAAAGAAGAGAATGAAGGATTGAGAAGAGGTTGGGTACTTGGAATCAATGGACTCATTGTTAACAAGTCTTGACCTTCCCTCCCTCCACCCACACTAGACCTTCACCCCTCCCCACAATCCCTCACTCCGACTGCTCAGGGTATCTGTTCATGTGTTAGGCACTGTATCCACCAGCCACCTCAGATTTCCACTAATAGCGCTTAACAGATGCTTGTGGGAAGTTCTATCCTCAGCAAACCCAGTTCCCTTCTTCATGAAAACAGCTCATCGCTGAGACACAGTTGGACCATAACAATGGTTATCTTTATTCTGCCATTCTTTCTTTGCTGCTCAAGCACCACTGCTCAATACAGTATACACCTTTATACTATTTATACATGTATATACATACATTTATACATATTTTTATATATCTTACAAATTCAAAATGTATTTTAATTAACTCATTTTTTATGACGAGAACAACTTGACACCTGTTCATCGATCATGTGGGATGGCAATCTCATTTTGTGAGAATGTCATGACGTCAACATGCACACAAGTTGTACTTACTGTATATGGGAACTTAACCATGCATGAACCTTTTTTTAGTCTGCGTATTTCCAGACATCAGCCAGCTGTCTCCTCGGCAGGTTGGCGGGACTTTTTTGGAGCGGTAGAGTTTTCATCCATCCATCCATCCATTGTCTACCGCTTATCCTGTATTCAGGGTCGCGGGGGGGCTGGAGCCGATCCCAGCTGTCATTGGGCAAAGGCAAGGCAGGGTTCACCATGGACAGGACACCAGTCTATCACAGGGCCGACATGTAGAGACAGACAACCATTCACGCTCACATTCACACCTACGGGCAATTTAGAGTCACCAATGAACCTATCCCCATCCTGCATGTCTTTGGACTGTGGGAGGAAGCCGGAGAACCCGGAGAGAACCCACGCTTACACGGGGAGAACATGCAAACTCCACACAGAAGGAACCCAAACACGACCCGGGAGTGCACTACCCACTACACCACTGTGCAGCCCGGTAGATTTTTCAAATTTAACTTAAAATCTAATTACAGCTACAATACAAAACTTGTTAAATGTGAACTTTAGAAACCTGCAGGTAACCTGTAATTGACCTGGTAGAACCCCCACCACCACCACACACACACAAACACACACACACACACACACACACACACACACACTCAAATACATACATGGATCAGTAGTGCATATAAAAAAAGGCTAATGAAATCACTCCAGTCATGCCGAGGCTTCATCTCACTTCGTCTCACGCGATCTTTGTTCCTCTCTACCTCTAGATTGCGTTGCTTTGTGGTCTTTTGTGCCTGCACATCACTCCTCTGTCCATCTATTCACTTGAAATCTCTGTGCGTGGGTTTTTCTCTCAAAGACTACTCCAACCGTGCAACTGTCTTTTTTCTCATCCCCCTCTCTTTTTTAATCTGAGAGGAGAGAGGGAGATTAGGTGGGAGAAAGGCAAAGGTAGGAAATGGAAAGAGAGAAAGATTATCCCAGCAGATTTGCAATTGTACTCTCATTTAACTCTGGACAGATAACGTGGGACGGAGAGAGAGAAGTAAATGAAAAGACAGATAGGAGGGGCAGATTAACATGAACAGGGAGGCACGAGAGAAAGAATGAGAGAAACAGCAGAGTAAAAAAGGGAAAAGGGTGAATGAAATGAAGAGGGAGGGGCGAGGGAGTGATGGATGAGGGAAATAAATAATAAAGAATAAGGAATGGATGGATTATTTCAGATGAGCAATGTAAGTTTGACTTGATTATTCTGCCAATATGGGAACAGCTGGGACAGATGGACAGAACCTGAGCTAGGTTACAGGCCGAAGGGTGATGCAGCATACAAGTGACTTCCTTTCACCTTCCAGAGAAACATATTGAATGTTAATACTCATACATGTTCACAGCCATATGGTTCTAGATATGAGTCTGAGTATGATTCTCCAAGGCCCAGAAACAATATGTCAATAACATGACATTTCTGTAGCAATGTCAACGTGTTTCGTCAGCAATTTACACTTGAGTTAGAGAGTAAATTAAATGAGCAATGGAAAACATGGGACACTGCCGAGGAGAGGGAGTGAGATAACGTGTGAGGAAAAAGAGAAGCAGGTGTCCTTCATTCTTCTGTGTAGGTCGAGGCTCTTACCATAGATTGCTTTTAAAAAGTGGATGTAGTCATGGTGACGTCACCCACTTGTTTGCGGACCACAGTTTTGAATTGTCGAGTTTGGCATTTTGGCCATTGTCATGTTGTTTGTTTTTGCTGTTGCAATCTTGGAATGTTTGCCACCAATGAAGGAAGTGACCACATTTGGACTCCTGATGAGCGACGGGTGGATCTGACGAACACAAGCAGCCGTGCATCAACCTTCCATAATTCAAGCTAAACTTCACAGCTGATTGTTAAAGTCATCTTAGTTGCTAATTGCATTGGCAAAATGGTAGTGATGGTAGCAAACCTGAGGTAGCGCCGCCCCCAAAGAATCCCTGCTTTCTGGTCTGTTGGACTCTAAATGGGCTCTTATGTACTAAATGAACATCATGCTGGATTGAAGAAGACTTGAAACTAGAGATTGAGACCATTAACTCATGTTTACAATGTTTACTGAGATAATACATCAAGAGACAAGTAGGCTCATGTTCTCATAGACTTCTATACAATCAGACAGGAGTTGCCCCCTGATGGCCAGAAGAGGGAAAGCAAGTTTGAGGCTTCACTTTTCATAACTGGAGGTTGCCGCCTGGTTACTATGTGAGACAATGTCTATCACATTGACAGAGCGGCTTCATCGAACCAGTTCACTGCAGCTGTTTCCTCTTTGACAATTCCTCTCTGCAATATGTCAAACTGATCTGCTGACAAAAAGCTCCTCGCGGCATGTCGTTGTTTTGGTATGAAGAACAATTACATTTCTCTCTCCAAACAGCAGAGTACTGAGTGGTGAACATAGCCGGCTGTTTTCTCTCTGTTTGCCTGCATGGTTGCACATGTTGAGCCAACCAGTTTGGGGAGCTCAAGGACTGGTTAAGGGAGAATATACTTTATATTACCTGCTGAAGGCATTGAAGGGAAGAACACACATTTAGATTAAGTGTAAGGCTGTATTCAATGCAGTTTACCACCAGTTACAGTGCTTAAGGTATGCTGGTGAGGTGATGCTGTGCTGGCTATTATTCCAATATGACATTTTACTGGTATTTCTGACATGAGACTTGAAACACAGAACCACAGAGCTCTGTGATTTGCTTAATGCTTTTTGCACATTGACACACCTTACGTGGGAGCTGAATTGTTGGCATGTTTACTGCTCGGCTGAAATGGACAATCTCAAAGACACTGAATATCTGAAAGCTGGCTGCTTCTGATGTTGGCAGTTTCAACCGGAAATATCAGCGTTTGATCATTTGAAGATCAGTTGGACAACGTGGAGTGTGTCTGTCGATCAAACTGTCACTGCATGCTCACTGGCGTTAAATGGCATGCTGTGTGTGTGTGTGTGTGTGTGCTCGTAACCAGGAATAGGGGACAAGTGTTGCCCAAAGGCCTGATAGATGGACAGTGTGTGTGCGAGTGTGTGTGTGTGTGTCGCTTCCCTACAGCTGTTTTAAGGGTGACCATGATGAGACAGCTTTACTCCCTGACAAACACACACACACACACAAACACGCACACGTGGTCTTGAGGCTGTTGCCGGTTCAAGTGACAGGATCACTGTGAGAAAGCCAGAACGGGATGATTGGCAACCCATTTACTTAATATCATAGTGTTAATGGAGTCCATGGGCACCATCAAGACACCCTGCTGCTGTAAAATGAGAGGTTTTTAAAGGGAATCTGGTGTGGACCGCCAAAATCAACCAAAAAAAAAAAAACAATTCCTAGTAGTAGCAAGTTTTAATCAAATACAAACGTCTTTACACTTTATCCTCAGCAACCACGTTGAGCTTTTCAACTGCGTTGAATAACTGTTGTTAAGATATATGGAAACCTCCCTGTAACTAACACTACAGAGGGAAGTTAGAGCAAACATTTATGTGGGTGATTTGTTTGAACCATTTATATGCAAAGTAGCGAATAAGTAGCTCTTCTGTGGGAATATTAGTTTCCATTCTAGCTTGAAATACACAACAAATAATAAATCAAAATGACGCTGTCCTTGGTTTTCAGAGAGGTTGGGCATATTGGTGGTCATTGGGAGCTGCAGAGACTTAAGACAAGTCAGAGACAGAAGGGAACCCTGAAGAGAAATATAGTCCAATGAGATTTAAACACATTCTGCTGACATGTCTCCGTCATGTTACTCATTTCTAATCACGGAATAAGTGTGAACGAATGACAGCAACGTGTTAACTGTGCAGTAATGTGTGGCACACCACAAACAAATAATGTATGTTGTGCCTCATGATAGAGTCGATGCAAATCTTTTCTCTTCTGCTGATTTGTATTCACCGCCTCCTCGGCTTAATTGTATTCAGTAGAGTTAAATCTACTCCGAGTGTTCCCCAGAAAGCTTCTCCACCTGGATTTCACTTCTACCTGCAGGCACAGAATGAATTGAAGCCGTAGCCCTGACAGTTTATAAGTGTTGCTATCAATCAAGTGTATGTACTCTACAGCAGTCCTTCCAGAGAGAATAACTCAGGGCTACAGTTACATAAGATTTGTAACATCTTTTTTTATGGCTTTCTGGACGACTTTAGAGTCAACAATGGAGCGAGGCGGAGGGAAGGGAGGTGGTGTGTGGACGACTTCCATTTACTTGTTACATGCATGAATCTGGCTTTTGTGTTTATTGGAATGAATCACTGCTTTTCTTTTTTTTTTCTTTTAATCACAATTATACACTTTTCATGCCGCACAGTTGTTTGCATTCTTGATTGAATGAGGTGATGCAATTAGGGCCTATTAACTTAGCACAGCAGAAACATGAAATGCATCTGGTCCGGACCAATCAGCCAACAGACAAACCCTCTGGTGGGTTCATTTAATACTTCCTTCACATAAATCATAGATTGGTGTCAGACGCACACAAATAACACATTGCTGTCCCGTATAACTCACTACTTCTCTCCCTGTAGAGCTTTTTCTTCCAACATGGCTCTTTCCATGGCCAAAAACAATTTGAATCACGTGCATCTTAAGGCTTGCTTTCTTAAAACCACGTAAGGAAACAATTGTGAAACAATCATTTGAGTACACATCAATGCTTGAATATCTGTCCAACTCGTTTATTTTTATTCAAAATGGATACACTCTTCACACACAAGTCAATATATATTTGTATCAACATATGTAGGGAAATACTATTTCACTGACAAACCTCTTAAATATATTCCATGCAGGTAACATTTTTTCTTGTAAATTCATGCAATGTAAAAATGATGATTGATGAAATCTTAGCAAATAAACAAAGACACGTATCTCTTCTCAGACAGATGTTTACACACCATATTTGATTTATTATTATTAAGTTCAAATTATTGTCCCACTGTGTGCATAGTAAGTGAAATTGAGCCCCCACATTGAGCCCATCCTGATGTTCGGAGCAGCAGGCAGCTAAGACACCTCTCCAGCTTCCAGTCCACATTGTGCACTTGGTCTGTGCAGGGACTTGAACCTTGATCCTCCAGGTCCCTAGTCAAATCCCCACGGAGTGAGCTCCTGCTCCCCCTTCATGTTAAGGGCTTTTTTCCTCTGAAATGTGAGAGCAGGAGTGGATGGAGCCTGTGCTGTCTTTGTCAAAGGAGGAATAAAGTCTTAGTTCGGACTACAGCGTCAGCCGCAACCTGATTACCTGATGCTTCAGTTTGCATGATATTTTCATTTTCATGTAACGGACGGATGTAATTATAAACAGATGGAAACAATAGTATCATCATAGTATAATGTAACTCCAAATAATCAATCAAGGATTTGAGAAGGAAGTTGTAGCTCATGACTGTGATGCACATACTGCAGTGTTTCAGATTTAAGCATTCCACTCTCACTAATTGGAATATGAGAGAACAAAAAAGTCTTGATGCTTTGAAGCAATTTTAAGACTGATGGAATAAAAGTTGGAAAAAGGAAAATAAATACAGAAAGAAAAAAAAATAGTAAATAATAATAAGCAGTCACAGCAGTAAATGTTAATTCTGAACTGGCTCTTTAATCCCTATTAGCCTCCCTTCATTGTTCATTGAAGCAGTGTTTTTAATTAACAATTTAATTATTGATGAGCCACCTGATCAAGCTCTGTTAATTCACTTATTAATGTAAAAACAACAGCAAACTGATCATTGCTCTCACTTATCTTCTTTTCTTCCTTGCATGCATTGAATTTTTTTAAACACATATTCTATTGAAAAGTCTTTTGCCTGCTCTCAATCTCTCATTTTCATTCAGTTTGCTGTCTTTGTCCCGAATGTCCTCTGTGTGTCCTCCCTGCTTTGTCCCCTCACTCTGTCCCCTCCCCCTCCTTCCTCCATGCAGCTCGTCTTTTGTATTGAACCTTTAACCTTTCCGCCTTTCTCTCTCCCCGCTTGTATCTGCCTGTTGTTTTACTTACAGTCGCTCCCTTTAACATATGAAATCACCAAATGTCAGGAAACAGTGGTCAGACCAAATATGTGCCTCAAGCTGCTTTCAACCATTGTGTGTGATGATACGCTGACAACAAATATGCAAATGAGTGACTACACAGACCGCCAAGTCATGGCTGTCACATATCCCACACTGGTTGTCAATGAGCTGTCTGTCAGGAAACTTGCTGCTTTGCACACATCACTGTCTGTTGCAACATATTGTGGTTGTGTTGTGGTTGATTTGTTGCGAGCTCAACTGTCTTTGGAAAGAAATAGTCTTTGGCTTGATCTCTACTTGGAGCAACACCTGCTTCAAAGCTCAGTAGAGGAGGCTTATGTGGAATCTGGAGAGCCAAACATAATGCAATATGGAGCATTACGAGTACATGATCAGGGTAGTCACGTGATGTCAGTTTTCAGAGAATCTCAACTTCCTTTTCTAAAGTCTGATTGGAGGGAGAGAGTCCACTCACCCTCCTGTCCTCCTGTCAAAGTGTCCTTGAGCTTAGACACTGGACCCCAAATGGTTCCTGATGATCAGGCCCATACGACTTACAATATGTACATTTGTTGGAAGAAAGTGCAACAGTACATCACTATCAGTACAGCAAGGATGTTTAGTTTCAAGCATGCCCAATTGCTAAGAAAGTAAATTAAAGTAAAGTAATACTTAGTTTTTCAAATTCCATTTTGCAACAAAACCACTTGATTAGGTTTCGGAAAATATTGTGTATTTTGGTTAAACCATATATGTTTGTTACATAACTTGCAGTAGTAGTGAGTGGAACAAAACTAAGGTAAAATGTAAAAAAAGTCAACGTATACATTTATGTGATCCCTCTCTCTCTCTCTCTCTATCTCTCTGTGTGTGTGTGTGTGTGTGTGTGTGTGTGTATGTTGTGTTTTTATCACCCGGACATGTCTCAGCTTGGAGCCATTTGAGACAAGGTTGTGTGTGTGCGTGTGTCAAATGAGAATATGTATTTGTGTAGCCACCAATTTGGCATATTTTCATCAAAAAGTAGTAATATGCGTGTGTGTGTTATCCATTTACCATCAACAATTTAGCTTGCCAACACGACAGTTATGCTCCCGTGAATTAAGCAGCTCAGGACAAACCTAGTGTGTAATCTGGGCAACCTGTTTTTTTAATGTGTCAGATATTCAATCTACATTTCATAACTCTGCTTCCAATCAAATGTCCAGCTTGTAGCTGGAGGCTGTGAACATCATCACATTAGGCTTCCTCTGAAAAAATATTCGGTTTTGGCTTTCTCAGCCAGCCAAAGGACAGATTGCGAATTAATGCTGAAAAGTGGCAGTCCGTAAGATTTGAGATGCGTTGCTTCTAGCGGCCTCTTTGGCGGTAGATGGAACTGCAGGCGAGCCTCTGGGACTCATCTCCCTCACCAACAGTGTGACTGTCTCTTATCTGCGTGATGCCTTCAAATGCTCCACACTGAAAGGAGGTCCTGGTTTCCCCTCGTTGGCGTCTCTTTGATTCTTGATGACTTTTTTCTTCACTTCCATTAGTTTGTTGTTTCTTTTTCTTGGACTGGAAGTTGAATGGTCTTCTTTCTCTGCCTGTTGATCCTCCATTGTGAGTCAGCAGTAATGAAATGTACCTGCTCAAACACTTTAGACTAGAGGGAGCCTGACTCAGCAGTTGGAAGTTACTGATTTCTCATTCCAAGTAAACGCAGCATACTTCCGTGAGTAGCTCCACCTGCAGACCAACCGCTGCTGACTGACGGAAAAAAAATAAAACTCATTTAGAGTTTAGCAGGAATGTGACCACAGACACGGAGATCCTGTTTCTGGACAAAGCAGCAACAAGCACTTTCATTAGTGGTCACATGATCAATCACTATTGTTTTAACTAACTCTTTGATAGAGAGGAACTTAAGGCCTGATTATGCTTCCGCGTAGTGATCAAGCAACGGCAACGCAACGACGACGCAGTTGCTTGGAGACCGTGATGGTTCTGCGTTGGGTTTACGTGTTGAAATGCAATTCAATGCCACACCGGTAGAGGGCGCTATGGTTTTTGTAAAGACTGACCGACCGACCGAGACTAGTGACGTATATCGTCGTAGCCTCGTTATAGCCTATTTGTTTACCTTCCGGCTTTAAACATCCACAATTTTTCAGAACTTGGTGTTTTATTTCTTTGTGCAAAAGCGACAAGGTGCAAACAATAAAACGAGGTGAAAACAATAAAAGTAGCCTTTTAAAAGTTTAAATGGCGGTGTTTATGAATGGAAACCGGATAGCGCTCTCCAGCGGATGTAGTTAGCGGACCAATCACAGCCGAAGCCGCTGCGTTGGTGTTGCGTTGTTGTTGCGTCGCCTCGACGCGCGTCGAGGATTTTTGGGAGGTGCGCGTCAGGCCCTTGCGTTGACGCAAGGGGGGTCCGCAAGGACGTAAGGGGTCCGCAAGCTCCCTTGCGTTGTGTCGACGCGGAAGCATAATCCAGCCTTTAAAAGACAAGTAAATTGATGAACATGTAACGGACTGCCATTTTAACCTGTAGGTCTAACTTGCAAATATTCAAAACTAAATCCAAATGATTCCCATTCTGTTTTCTATGTGAGTGCTGCCCAGTAAAGACAATGTGAAAGTTACTGTGAGGACTTTGGACTGGTGCCTGTTTCAACTCGATCAGACCCCACAAGTCCCTCTGCCTTCCACTTGCTTCTCCTCTTGGTTCACCTCTCTACTCTATCAATTCCAACACCAACACCATGCTGCTGGAGGCCCAGGCTAGAACCTAGAAGACCTGAAACCACGACTGGCACACCTTGCTGCAGTAAAATGAGAGGTTTTCTGAGGGGACTCTGCTGAAACATTACCACTACCAAAATCAACACAAAATTAAAGTTGTTGTAGTAGCAGTATAGTAGTCGTAGTAGTAGTAGTAGCTTTACAATTATGTAGTTGTGTAGCTTTGGATTTGTTGTACATTTAACTGAAGACACTGGTTTCTGAGCTGCGTTTGCCGAGCTTAACAACTCTTTTCTGCCTCAACATCAAGGCAGAGTGATCATGCCTTTGTGAAAGAAAGAAACCATTCCTTCCCTTGGAGCGACATCAGCCTGAGCTGTACCATCGGCCCATCCTGTCAGCAGCCAACATTACGGACACCATGTGCTGTTTGGAGGAGAGTGGAATGGTGAGCCTGAGGCTGGTGTGTTTCAGGTGAAGTTGTGTTTTAGGCTGAAACAGCTGTTGTGTGTAGACTTCGTTGCCATAGTGGGCACAAATTGCATTGCCCATTGATTAGAACAACTAAGATGCTATCTCAAACATGAGCGTCTCCTTCAAAGACGAGGAGTTAGTCAATGTGTGCACTCGACAAGAGCCTCCTCAACAGAGCGGAGCTGATCAGAATCACTCACAGCCCTTGTCTGAGGCACACACCGGCTGCCTCACCTGTCTGGAGTGATTGGGCACTTCCTTTGGGATATCTGGAAGTTGCTATGCACCTGTGTTTCAACATCTTACTGTATTTCAATCACATCTGATCTGTCTCACATTCAGATCCAGGCAACAGGTGCTGAGTAAAAAACAAGTCCCCGATGACAGTCCCTCATCCATTGCAGCAGGGACTGACAGCCCTGGTAATGCTGTCATGCCCCCCCACCCTCATTGCCAATGAGACAATTCAGCTGCAGTGTGGTCTCAGTTGGCCAGCAACAGCATGTATCGGACCAAACCTACAATCCATCCTTTTCTGCCCCAGATCTAGAAAAAAGACAAGTAGATAGTTTTGCTCGCAGCCAATCCCCCCTTATGTTTCTCAATCTAATGTGACGTGATTGGCCGAGTACTGAAGCAGCTACAACTTATACATCCAGGACTGCCTACCTGCACACTGACATGGCTACCAGCGCAATAAAATGCCAATGGGGGGGGGCTAATCAGCGGCAACAAGGCGCAGTGTGTTGGTGATTAGCTAGACAGAGAGACAAAAGAGACACAGCTTCCATTCACATGATAGTTATCAAATTAAGTACTCTACTCTGATATCTGTATCACTTTAAAAGTAATGGTATTGATAATTGCATTGTAATATTTGTAACGATGCCCAGTACTGCGTCATATTTTATGAGCTACCAGTCAGGAACAAGTTGATCGTTGTACAATCAGACAACAACCAGAAAATGATTGTCTTCTAAGCCTTCATATTATTTCAGATGTATTCTCAAATGAATTGTGCACATTTATTACATAGGAGAAGCAGATTTGTGGAGGGAATGGCTTGCTTTTATGTGATGTCGCCAGACTTCACATTTTATTTATTTTTATTTGATTTATTTATTCATATTTTATTGTCTCTTTACCTTATTTCTGCTAATGTGTTTGTTGTATTTGTTTACCTGACCATATTTATATTCTGTCAAAAGGAAAGTTATTATTATTATTGTTACTTGTTAGAAATAGGGTGTGTGTATTATTGGGAGCCCTTGAAGCCGTGCAGTTCACTGAACGTAAAAATTAATAGCAGAGTGATTAACAGCCGCATCCAGCTCGACAGTGGTAAGCTGTTAGAGAAAGGCCTCCAAACACACTGTGTCCTCCCACTCAGCTGCTCATGGAGACACACCATCACAGACACACCCAGTCATTTATAACATACTAGCATCCGTAATCGTCATCCTCAGGTCACTTTTATGTAACACTCATTTCCGTTTCTCTACTTTGTAGTGTGACACACTTTCCAATCTGCAACTCGTTCCCTCAGTAACTTAACGTTAGGAACACACATCACTTAATAGCACCTGCCTTTTTCTAGCTTGAAATCAAGCTGCATCCAACAGATCGCCGGATCAACTTCCTGGTCCTTCTATTCATCTGAAGTGAGCTGTGCTGCTTTATTTTTCATCCATTTTGTTGTGAATGAGCTTTTATGACACAGTTTCCTCAATTTAAACAGAACAGATGGAAGACATTCTCAGTCACAACTGAGTCGAGCTAGAACATTCACATTCCGTGGGACCTATGACAATTAGAGTAGTTTTGCACACTAAATTTTAACAGTATCAAGGCTCAGATTCCAAAATATCAATATACACATGATCAATATATAAATATGACCAATAATATAACATAGTGTAAAACCAGACTGATGCCATAGGTGATCAATATTAGGTGACCAATGGACACACTGAAACCACTTACCAGTAACAATGCATGTATATGTACCAACATGTGGGTACTTAGTGATACAGAGTATCACTATGTCATCTGATCTTCCTCACTTCCTCAAGGTGATGCTGTTAATGATATGTTAACATCCAACTTTGGGTTTTCCTGATAAAAACAGAGCATGGTTTGCAGTATAGATGTTAATATTGAACTAATTAACTGACGATTTTGACTGATCAGTTACACACTCAAAAGAAACATTGACTGGACTGCAGAGGGCCAGTGCTATAAGTCGCTCTGTGGCTGAGCTGAGTCAGTGCAGTGTACTAGGTTGCATTCAAAACTCGACATGAACGTCATTGCTGCAGTGGTTGTAATGTGAAATGCAAAGCTGGAGAAGTCAACAGGTCTAGAAGACACAGAATATGGTGGATCTAAAAACTAAAGAGTTCACCCTTTATCAGAGCCTGAAAGTGAGATCCCCCACAGCAGCGGTAGCTAACGTTAACACAGCAGCTAATGTTAGCGCACCTGCAGCCAGCAACGAAACAATCTAATTTCACCCCTAATAGAAAGCAAAACTCTAAGTAAAACATCACCAACTTCATCAGCATGTTTACGTGATTAATTGTCTTGTTGGATACGTTGTTGTTGGAGATAACTGGGCTGTTTACTGTGATAACTTGGTCGACTTAGCATTTGTACTAGCATTAGCCAACACCCAGCCACTTCCTGCCCCTGAAACTCCTCACCAACATGATATTTCGACGCTGCAACACTGTGGAAACCAGAATTCATGATTGTCAGACTATTAACAGGGAAATATCACAGTATGATGTACAGTGGTCCTAACAGCCTCAATAACAAAACAGGAAGGAAATCACGTGTGCTTCCGACAAACAGCAGTGTTGCCCTGGTGACTGACTGACAGGCCGAAGCATGTAGAGTTTGATTCCAGAGAGAGATTTTATTTTGTGTGGTGCTGTCAACATAATTAACATTGAAATTGTGGTGAAATTATATGTTTTGTTTTACAGACAAGTAAAGTTAAAAACAAAAAAAGGTACCTTAATAAATGCTAAATGGCTAACCCTCTTCACTTTTATTAGCACGTAGTAAGTATGAATCAGGGCACTGGCTTGGGTCTCCGGGTCGTGGCTTGCACTGCTACATTAACAGCTGTATTGTTACTTCTTACTTCACACTCAATTGCAATACGCTGGCTGAAACCCTGAAAGAGTAACATTATGCCAGGCAGACACACAGCTGACAACCTCACCGCTAAGTTGATGTTACTGGGGACTTACTGGGAAAGCGGCTGCATGCGTCACAGACAATGCACCAACATCATGGCAAACTGGAGACTTGTTGTGTTTTGCACATAAACTGTAGCTGGTGGTAACTGAATGATAAAAGCGGTTTGTGCAGCTTGTCGTTGTTGCAGCTGGGTGGCTTGTTGGTTCGCGGTTAATGATCGGTTAACGAGTGTCCTAACATATCTGGAAACTGCTGACATTGCTCCTCCTCTGCCTACATCTCAGCTGATGAGAGGTTCATGTCACAGTGTGGTCGTATCAGTATGGATGCATCCTACCATGTATTTTTATAGGCATGATACATTGTTCCAGTTTGGCTCTGAGAGAATAAATTTACACAGCTCCTCATGTTCCTCTGAATCATTCAGGGGGCCCCCTGCCAACACGGCCCCTGCTCACGGCATGGCATGATTATCCACCCCAATGCAGATCAGCAGTTAATATATGATATCATGTGTCTCATTAGCCATTGGCACCATAGTGGCTCCATGGTGAGCATTTCTTTATACTTGGCATGATCGTGTTATGTTTGCGCGGCCCTCCTGCCAGTGCTCCTGATGGCTCTCCGCAGTCCAGAAGCATGCAGGTCAGGTTAAGTGGAGACTCTGATGTATGGGGTTCAACCCCTATGTATTGTACACGAGCACAAGCACTTAATTCTAAAAGGTGATAGCAAGGTTACTAAAATTATATTAGTATACTTACACTAGTATAATAAATAATGCAGTAAGTGGGCCCTAGTTTCGTAGACCAGGCGCAGTCAGCTTTCAGCGCACCTGCGCCGCGCCGACGGGGTGTGTCCGCCTGGACTTTGCCAGTTTCGTGCACCGCGCAGGCTCACGCAGGCACACCTCCCGTCTCGCCCACCCGCGCAAGGGGGAAAGAGGGAGGAGAGGAAGGCGTGAGTGGGAGACGAGGAGGAGACGAGGCGTGGACTGGGATTCATACAGCCGATTCAGATCTTCACCAATCAAATGAGCTCCTCTCCTCTCCTTTAATGTGTTAGGGGAGGTTCAGTGCAAGATCCGTCACTTGACAACCCGATGACAGAAGCAGCGCCGCCGCTCCCACCACGCTCATCACGCGCTGTGCGCGCGTATCATAATAATAACAATGCCGATATTATTAAAAACAGGAGAGAGAGAGGGAGATGCTTTGGTGGAGTTTCCGTTACGCGTGCCATCCGCCTTTGATCTGACGTCAGATGTGATGGGACAATATAGATATAAATTCACGTGTTGATTCAATGAGTTGCATTAAATAGTGTTTGTTGTGATTATTTATTGCATTTAAATGTGCCTGGAACTGTGGAAACCTGCCTGTGAGGTCTCGGTGACGTGTACGCACTGCGCGCCGTCAGCCAAACTTCCACTCCGCCAGCTGTGATTCGCATTGAATCAATGGACTTTATTTACGCCTTGCGCCTTGCGCCGAAAGTAGACCAGGTTGGAGCTGGCGAGCTTTCAGCGCAGTCTCGGCGAGGCTTTTTGCCACGAAACTTCCGCTACGCCAAGCTGAATGTGTGACTCCTCCCCCTGCTGCGCCGCCACACCCATCTTGGCGCAGGCGATCCACCAAACTGCCAACTGACCGTGCGCAAGACTGCGCGGGTCGAAACTTGCATTGCGCCGGCTCCGCCACCCTGCGCCACCCTGCGATGCGCCACGAAACTAGGGCCCAGTGTGTCAAGTTCACTTGAGTGAAGTGGACTTATAACTGTGTTTGAGTGAATGCAGAACAGGTTTTCTGTATGTTACATGAATAAGTGAATGTATATTTGTTGCTTTGTCAAGGCAATTTGTTTCTTGAATCGTTGGACATTCTGTATTGAAACAATTAATTTCCTTACTGTACTGATGGCGATATGCTTGCACTTTCTTCCACCAAATACTTCTTGTAAGTCGCTTTGGATAAAAGTGTCTGCTAAATGCCCTTAATGTAAATGTAATGTAAATTTAAACTGAAACTGCAACACTCTCCAAGATCACTTCAAAAAAACAAGTATATTTCGCTAGCTTTTTTTTCGAGTTTGAACAACTTTGCAGAATTAAGTAAATACAACAAAATGTTCTTTACTTAACAAAATTATGTAAAGCAAACACTATTTAGGAGTATTCATTTTATTTTCTTACCTTTTTATGGCAGCCTTGTTCAGTTAAATCAGCTCAGCTTTGACACTGTACTTTGACTGGAAAGCAGGTGTTGTATGCTAAATGATGACGTGGCTACTTCACAACAGCTTTAGTCCTCCTTGTCCAGCTGTCATTAAAGATGAGATTATATACAAAGAGACAATGAGATTAATTCTGATAGATACCAGATTTAGTTAAAAGAGGAATAGAAGGCACACACCAAATAGTCCGGACAGCAAAATGCATCCCAACACAATCACACAAACACACACGCACACACATGCACATGCATAGCGTAGGTCCAGACGGTAAGGGATTTAAGGCTCAGTGTCTCAGATTAAGTTGAAGGTTTATAGAGCTGTGTGACCACTACTGGCTGTCTTTACTCCCCCCTCTCGCTCAGCTTTCTTCTACCTCTCTTCATGTCTCTTCCAGCAAACTGACTCTCATGTCACTCAGGCCTTTACCTTCATGTCTGTGCCTGAATTACGTATCCTCTCAACAAAGTCAACACTAATATTCCGGCGCTTTTTTTAAATTAATCACACCTGGCATTTCTATGCAGCGTTATCGCTCAAGTTCCTTTTTTTCTGCAATGTGGTTTGTGTGGTTACACAACAGATTTCTAACTTTTCTTTTATGTCCACTTATATACCAAAAATAAAATCTCAACCCTATTTGAAGTCCAGCCTGTATTTATTTGTATTTAAACTGCTTCCAGGTGATATACTGTCCTCTGTACCGAGGCTCATGCTAAGCTCTCTCTGTAAAACTCCCTGGTGACAGCAGCTGACTCTGTGTATCCAATGAGGTTCACATTAATCAAAGAAGTTCTGACAGCCTGTGGATTCATCCCATCGGCTTGCTGTCCCAGCGCTGGATCAATTCTTTCTACCTCATTACTTAGAACTCGGCATTAAGAGTAGCACAAAAACAGCAGGCCTGGCAAATGAGCCATTCATAAAACGACAATGAGAAGAAGATGAAGCTATCATAACGTAACTTATAGATTATTCTTGTCAGGCTAATGTCATGGACTGTCAGTAACAGTCATGTTAAATAATGAAGCAAAAAGGAGTTGCAACTAAACCGTGAAAAGTTGCCATGGCAGTTTCCCAGAGCCCAAGGTGACATTTTCTAAATGTGTTGACTGACTGTCCCAAACCCAACGATATCCAATTTACAATGATATAAAAACAGCAAGTACTAAACATTGAATAAGAATCATGGACATTTTTGCTTCATAGTATATTTAAACAATTAATTGATTGATTGAGATGTAATTTCACCAATTTTCACTGAATTTTTATCCATTCAGGCTTCCTCTAGTACTGCTCTGTGTTGTGTAATGCAACTAAAGGGACTCTTGAAGATGCAAAAATCGTTTTGAGGAAAGTAAACGGACTGTTCTTGCACCCCAGGCTATGCATGTCTACATTCTCTGTCTCTCTACCAGTAGAGAAGGGTATGTTTTTCCAATACATGGGTGTATTTATTCTAACAAAGCGAACTGTCTGCATCTGCAAAACCAAAATACAGTGAAAACAGTTTGTACGTCTTTGAAGCAGCGATTAATTCCTTTACCTTGGAGTTCGTCGACGTACACTCAGCCATGAGATGCTTGCAACATTACATAACTGTGTAGCTGCTCTGCTGTTTTGGTTGGTGCAGATATTGATCCCAACGCTCCTGAGAATCAATTCAATTCAATTTTATTTATAGTGTCATATCGCAACAGAAGTTATCGCAGGACACTACACATTGAGCAGGACTAGAACATGCTCGTGATTTTCAGAGTTAACATTATCAGAGTCCCAACATCATCAGGAGCAAGACAGCACCACCTATTGGCTTAAAAGGCTTTTAGGCAGAAACCTTGTGCAGAGCAGGCCCTTGGGTTCCAACTGCCTTTGGTGTTGGTTGTAGTATAGCAGTAGCATTAGCAGTAGTGGTAGTATTAACAGAAGC
Organism: Chelidonichthys spinosus; assembly: GCA_029853015.1. Taxonomy (NCBI): domain Eukaryota; kingdom Metazoa; phylum Chordata; class Actinopteri; order Perciformes; family Triglidae; genus Chelidonichthys; species Chelidonichthys spinosus. Next base: position 6,021,565 of record CM056824.1, read on the forward strand.
AATAGTATCAACAGTAGTAGTCCATGGCAGCAAGCACAGTCACGGCGAGATGGATCCATCCAGGAGCAGGAGTAGTTGAGCAGTCACACAGCGGGCAGGTGGAGCTACAATATGGTGTTTCCAACATCAGGCCAGTTATCAGTCTGCATCGTTCAGGACCTCAGCGGACTCTGCTGGACCCAAAAGCACAGCCAGACTCCCGGGAGTGATCCCGAGTAGTCAAGTTAGTGACAGTAGAGATGCCGATTTTAGTCCATTTCTTTAATCAATAGTCAGCTGCCTTAAAAATACTGGCGGTAAGAGTCAAACAAGACCACAGCGTCGGTGCATTCAGGATCAGGTTCCACCATGGCTAGGCGAGAAAGCACAGGGACAGGGAACATACATGGAGGGAGAGAGAGAGAGAGAGAGAGAGAGAGAGAGAGAGAGAGAGAGAGAGAGAGGAGAGAGGCTCAGTTTGTCACTATAAATAAATCCCCAGGCAGTCTAGGCCTACAGGAGCTTCATAAAGAGCTGGTCTAAGGCAAACCTGAGCCAGCCCTAACTATAAGTGTTGTCAAAGAGAAAGGTTTTAAGCCTACTCTTAAATGTGGGAACGGTGTCTGCATCCCGAACCAGAAGACGGTTCCACAGAAAAGGAGCTTGATGGCTGAAAGCTCTGGCCCCTGTTCTAATTTTGGAGACTTTAGGAACTACATGTTAGCCTTTATTCTGAGAGCGTAGTGCTCTAGCAGGACAGCAGGGTTTAATGAGCTATTTAATATATGATTGTGCCTGGTTCATTAAGTGCCTTGTAAGTGAGGAGAAGGATTTTAAATGATATTCTGGATTGTACTGGGAGCCAGAGCAGAGAAGCTAATACAGGAGAAATGTGATCCCTTCTTCTAGTTTTAGTCAGAACACGCACTGCAGCATTCTGGACCAGCTGGAGAGATTCAAAAGATGTATGGGAACAGCCTGATAGTAAGGAATTACAATAGTCCAGCCTTGAGGTAACACATCACTAGTTTTTCTGCATCTTTTTGAAACAGTATTGGCCTGAACTTATTAATGTTACGCAGGTGAAAGAAGGCTGTCCTTGTAGTTTGTTTAATGTGTCAGTTAAAGGACAGGTCCTGGTCAAAGATAACTGCAAGGTTTCTTACGTTAGTATTTCAGGCGATGGCAATCCCATCAAAAGTAGGTATATCTTTAGACAGCGAGCTTTGGAGGAGTTTAGGCCCAAGTACAATAACTTATTTATGTCATCAACACATGCCTGGAGTAAAACTAGCTGATTGGTTTCTTCGGGCTTGATTGATAGATATAATTGAGTGTCATCTGCATAACAATGGAAGTTTGTTGAGTTTCTTCTAACGGTGTTGCAGAAAGGAAGCAAATATGAGTTGAAAAGAATTGGTCCCAGCAAAGAACCTTGAGGAACACCGTATCTAACTTAAAGGTTGTATCAGCGATTCTGGGCCGAAACGTAAATGATCACATTCATCTGTTTTTACCTCATATCCGCTAGCTGCCCGCCCTATAAGCAGGCAGTCAAAAAATGTGTCTCTCTAGGCAGCCTAGGCTCCGATATCACACACAAAAACAAATGGTAACACCTCAACAGCAAAATAAACAGTGTTCCAAACAATCACAGACAAGGGGTGGGTGGCACGTTCATGATCATTTTCAAAACACGGGAGGGAGGGGCTAGCTGGCTCTGTTTGATTTGGATCTCGCAACGGAAGTGAGGGCAACCAGAATCGCTGATACAACCTTTAAGTGTGCATGGAGAATTTTTCATTAACATGCACAAATTGAGATCTATTGGATAAAAATGGCATAAAACATCTTATGGTTAATGGTGTCAAATGCAGCACTAAGATCTAGCAGGACAAGTTCAGAAACCAGTCCTTTGTCAGAAGCAATTAGAAGGTAATTTGTCATTTTCACCTGAGCTGTCTCTGTTCTATGATGTACTCTAAATCCTGACTGGAAGTCCTCAAGTAGACTGTTGTTATTTAGAAAGTCACACAGCTGATTGGTGACTACTTTCTCAAGGATCTTAAGGAGAAAAGGAAGATTTGATATTGGTCTGTAGTTTGCTCAGACCCCTGGATCGAGAGTAGGCTTCTTAAGAAGAAGTTTATTTACAGCTGAATCAAAAATGGCTGCAGCTCGTCCTCAAGGTCTGCTGCCTCTAGTATTCTTATGACTGGGAGGACTAGCTTTGTTCAGCAAACATAGTCTTCATCACGCAGCTACTTTTCAGTCAGGCAGAATAAATCAATATGATTATCTGATATTAAATCATTGATGTTAAAGAGTCCACATTGAAGTCTCCTATTTTGTTGTACTACTTCAGAGGAGGTGTTGATTTTTATTAGGTTTTCATGTGAAATCCCTCTTCTGTTTGACTGAATTAATTTGGTTGGTCGAGGGACAGACACCGTTCTTATGTGGTTTTGGTTTTGGGTGGGTGACTGCTCTAGTGGAGGCGCAGAGAAGTGTGTAAGACTCTGCTTCCTGGTCTCAACACTGGTTTGTCATGTTTTAGGACAACCAATGAGATCAGTGATGTTTCTAGATAGGAGAGCAGCTCCATCCAAAGTGGGATGGATGCCATCTCTCCTGATGAGACCAGGTTTCCCCAGAAAGGCTGCCAGTTATCGACGAAGCCCACATCGTTATCTGGACACCACCTCGACAGCCAGTGGTGGAAACATGACATGCGCTATACATGTCACCACTGGTAACGTTTAGCAGGAGACCAGAGAAAACTACGGAGTCCAACATTGTTTTTGCATATTCACACACCGAGCCAACATTCATTTTAGTGACCTACAATTGGTGTGATCGGGTGTGATTAACGCCGATGTGAATAACAATCTTACTGTATTTACATTTAGCCTTAAGGCGGGTCCTCACCGGACCGACTGACCGGCTACTTAATATGGCCGACTCGAACAACGACATGGGCGGTTCACACCTACGGAATTACAGCCGACGCCATACGTTCCGCGCTTGCGCGAGATGTAATGTCTCCAAAACAACAGGCGGCGCTAATCTGTATTGTGGGCCAAAAAACACGAAAACCGGAAGTAGGCGGTCCTCTCTAGACCACCTTCTTCGATCCCACTGGTTATCTGGTATGTTTACTATCGTCACTTCCGGGCTTCACTGATTCGCTAGTCAAGCTGCTAGCCTCCACCAATCAGAAGGGTAAAAGAGTCACCGACTCGCATGGCAGATTACACATTTGAATCGGCTGAAATGAACGCCGACGTGGGCCGATTCGAGCGACCACACCAAGCAGACTCATGTCACGGACGCCGACTCTGTCAAAGACGCCGATTTTCGGTCCGGTGTGGACCCGCCTTTAGCCTCAATTGACCTTCAATGTCGCCTGCTCTGCACATTTGACTAAAGTCACTGGTGCCGATATTTTCACGTGTCTCACAATGGAGCTGCCAATGAGTTGGTAACAGAGTTGTTGTTGAAGGGTCAACTTTTAAAACAACACTTAAGTTTTGGTACAGCACCACAGAGGATTATTCCCCCGAGACGAGTGACAACCTGCCATGTAGACGGGATAAATTGAGGGATGATACATGAGGTGTGACTTCATTAACATTCATAAGGAGATTTAAGTCTTCCAGCAGGCCGTGATGAAACAGATGTCAGAGCAGCTATGCATGCTGGTAAATGTGGTTTACACGAAAAGGCCGTGAGGGGAACTTTGTCACCTCCATACTAATGCAACTACTTGAGGTTTATCAGCAGCCTCGCTCTAAACACAAGGTTTTCGCTGTGGTCGGAAGACTCTCTAGACCTGTATCATTGTTGAGCAGTCCTTCTGTGAGCTGTTTCACCACAGACAGTTTCCACTCCCTCTCTCTAAGGTGCATGGAGGAGTAAAATCAATTAACAAGCACGGTTGTTTTCTTCCCATGGAGCCGACATGAAAACCGCTGTGGTTCAGTAAACCTGTGCTGTCAGTCAGCCTGGTGGTGGCAGGTGCATGAGGTTCATGGAAGACAGGTGTGGATCCGATGACAGTAGCCTCCAGAGGAGATGCCCTGACAGAGATCTACAAACTACTAAAGTTAAACAGTGGATAATCTAGATAACACGACGTGAAGTGTCAGGATCCACAAATGGAGGAAGGAAGTCCGACTTGACTCCTCCTCTTCCGCTTTCTGTGTCTCCGTTCTTGAACTCCTTCCAATCGGGAAACAGCAGCAGCAACCTCGGAGCTAGCAACTTTGGCAGCAGCATGCACCAGTGGCGTTGACTTGACCGACATACCGATCCGTTCCACTTCACACGGGCTTCCTGATATTGGTATAGAGCTACAAACAGCTAGCAAACGGTCTGTGTTTTAATGAGTCCAGTGAGCTCCTCCAGAGTTAAAGACGGGCTTCACCACGACCATCAAATTATGTTTTTCTTTTGTTTTAATAAACACAGTCGACATATGTGTTTTAAGGTTTTCTTTTGTGGGGAATCAGACTTGTTAACGACCGGGCTCGCCGTTCCATCCAAACAAGTTTCCTCCTGACACTATTTTGCTGCCGCACCGCAGTGGCTTCCAAAGCTTAGCGCCGCCCAAGTCCATTGTGATTGGTTGAAAGAAATACATGCCAGAGCGTTTTTTTCCCCGATCCTGGGGATGTGATATACTGTAGCCAGACCCTTCTACTGTGGCTGGCAAAGCGAGACTAAGCAGTTGGCCACACAAGTGGAGTGAGGGGTCAGCAGTTAATGATAGTATAACGCAGTCAATATAATATCATATATTCTAAAAAAAAAACTGTGAAGCACCACAACCACAGGGTCCTTGGGCCCACAACCATAAATGAGCACAAGGATATGTTGCTGGTGAGTCCAGTAGCAGGCTGTTAGCCGTGGACAGACATAGGAGCGCTCACTCACACGGTCAAAAGCATGATCTTCTGGTGGAGATCATGAAGAATCCAGATGCAGCAGCAGCATGCTGAACCAAATAAATGGACCAACAACATTACATGTAAATGATCAATCAGTGTGTGTATGCAACCTGACTGAACCTCTCTCTGTGTGATACTCGCAGAATGTGTCTCTCTGGTTTCCATGTCAACCGATGGGAACAAAGAAAACAGCTGAGCTGGCTGCTCGCACAGAAATACACACGGTTTTAATCAAGTCACCACGGGAGCACACACTGTACACGCTGGAGCTGTTGATTAACGTGCACTGAACACTGGATGAGGCCTCGCTGTTACATCACTTTGTCATTGATTACTCCCTTTTGTGTGTGTGTGTGTGTGTGTGTGTGTGTGTGCGTGTGCGTGCAGGTTAAATACCACAACCCTGACTCTCTCTCTCTGTTTCTGTCTCTGTCTATGCAGGTGTACAGCAGCATGCCTCAATGTTTGCCAGCAGCACAAGCAGAGGCACTATGGAAGTGAAAGAGCGACGTCCCTACTGCTCCCTCACCAAGAGCCGCAAGGACAAGGAGGGGCCCTACACTGGTGAGAGAGAGAGCCTGGCTCAGCTCTTCACGTATCTGTTTCTTCCTTCATTCATTCATTAGTTGAGTCATTCATTCATTCAGACTTCCCATTCAGAGATCCGGTCACAGCCGGTGTAGGATTCATACACGCCTCTCCCCCGCTAAAGGCATGTTACCTGACCTTCCTCTTCCTCATCATCAGGGATCTCTCACTTCTTCTCCAATATTTTAAGAAGCTCATCCTACAATACAATCAGCAATATTTTAATACCTAGTTTATATAATCCTTGTTGGCAATTATTTAAGTTAAGTTTCTTGAACTAACGATGTTGGTATCATGTTTCTCTAAGTAATTAAAAGACGAGTAAAGTGTAAAGTCTGGCAACAAGCAAAGTGTACCAAAACACTTTGGCAACCACCAGAACATGTGAACATGGCAAATTGATGTTGCTCATATATTACATTCTTACTTTAGTTAGACTTTAGACTTTGCCTGGCAGTCTGGAATATCATTTCACGATATAGCTATAATGTGTTGTTCATGAATATCAAGAGTATAATGTTAATGATGAATTTTCTTCTAAACTGTCACATATATCTGACTTAAAGGCAGAGTAGGTCATTTGGAAAAAACTTTGAATGCATTGCCAAACCAAAAAAGTCCCGCCCCCTTCGTTCAGCCCTCTGTTCAAAGCCCCTCCCTCAGAAGTGCGCACAATCAGGAAGTCAGCATTGATAAACAGGCAGGCCGTCCAATTATTTTCTCCAGGCCGACGTTTTTGATTGGACAGGTTTTTACAGTTCTACCACGGCCACAGGTGACATTCAAGTGTTTTAATGTCCGAGCATTTAATGTATTCATTGCTATCAGAATGTTACGAAGATTTCAAGTAAAATAACAGAAAGTGTTTCTGAATAGAATCACCTACTCAACCTTTTACCCAACGCTTATTAAATCTACTTGTCTCTCTCCATCGTCCTCCGTCTGTTCCCCCAAGATTCTTTTATGAAATATCCTCACATTTGATAAAATTCTGAAGCAGTGGTGACAATCATTTAGCAGCAGCGCTTCACCTTTCACCGACTCTACCTGCCATAGCTGTGTGTGTACACAGTTTTCCTTTGCAATAAGGATTATGACTACTCTTATTTTAAAATAAAATGTTTAGATAAACAAAGATTTTTATGGCTTTTGGTTAATTAGGAGAGTAAAATGTCAACATGCTGATGGAGACGCTGTAGATGCATAACAGTGTTCAGACGGACATTGTCAGGTGTGAAGTGGCAGTTGATGAATGCATCTGAATAGCTGGCGGTGCTTCCCAGAAGGCAGCGGTTGATATTCCTTGTAGTACACGAGAGGTCCTGGCTGACTCCTCCAGCTGGCCTGAGGCTCTACTTATTCCAGCTGCTGAGAAAGCAGTCCTCCACAGAGCAGCCTCACTTCCCAGCTCATCCCCAGGAGCTACAGAATATTGGCTCTCAGGGCTTCACTGTACTTTTACTGACAGAATTATAGTTTGTGTTGTCAACTGGGTGTAGAAGGTGAGAATCATCCTGCTTGCAGCCAGTGAAGCTGTCTCCTCAACTAATAAATCATCTGCTGTTATAAATAAAAAAAGCCCATACATCAGAGGACCATCTTCCTGCTCTCATAGACACTAGGAATTCATATTTGTCTTGGCTGTTAATAATGCTGCATTGATATTTTGGGTAGTTTACATATTTGACAGTAAACTCATTATGAACAACTCATGAACGTACGTGTGTGAGTGCGGTTTAAACCGAAGTTAGGAGTAAGTCACTGTCTTGACAACGTTTGCCTTTGTTTTTGCGTGATATTGTGTGTGTGTGTGTGTGTGTGTGTGTGTGTGTGTGCCAGGTTCATCAGGGGACAGTGAAGACTGTGCTATCAGCTCCCAGGGACTCCGGGTCCCCACTCAGAAGTCCTACTCCTCTAGTGAAACCCTCAAGGCCTTCGACCAACACCAAGACCAGACCAGGTTACAACATGATAATGTTCATTTATTCTATTTGCCGCTGGTCAGTCACGTTCAGCCACCACATGGGTTAAGCGAACCCTCTTTACCAACACCCCCCCGTTAAACAAACTCTTGTCAGGTCAGAGTCGTTCCTACACACTCAGACTCGGATTGGGTTCAGGAATGTGCTCCACTCTAATGTACGCCTCATTTTCATTCTCATTTGGAGCCGATAAACACTATTTTTCTGTCTGTACATATGTTTTCTTACAAGAGAATGGGAAGAGGCAGAGAGTATTCCTTTTAATTTTGTAATACCGGGACATAACACAAAACTGACTGGCAAAAAGCAAACAAATAAATAAATATATCTGTGATATCAATTTGAGGTCATATCGCCCATAAAGCACCAAAATGTGTCTCAAAATGAGATTTTCTCCAGTGGACTGAAGCAAAAATCCGTTTGTGTCCTTTTGGAAACGTGCACTGAATCCTCGCTCACATCTCTGTTTGGATATGACTTCACGTACAAAATGGGTTTAACACATGTTGAGCATTGAGATGCTACTTTAAGCTTCAAGTGCTTCAGGGGAACGTGTTTATATGGAAACATGCAGTGATTCGACACACTGCTACGTGTTTACTGTGTGATTTGACCACTAACGATGTATTATTTGTCCCTTTTGATGCCAAACTGTACTTTAAAACTGACTTGGTGGTGAAAAGGACTAAACCAAGGTGCCCACGGACGTCGAGTGGATTCATCTGAAGGACTCATCTTTATTGTGGAACACAACTTACAACATTTGTCTGTGGTTGCTGACAGGTTACTGTACGGGACGACCAAGGGATACAAGGACATGGTTCACAGGGAACAGGATGATTATCACAGACAAGGTGAGAGTCCTCACACACACACACACACACACACACACACACTGCGGCCTCCTGTGTTTGGTTATCTGAGGACACTTAAAGCAATGAGACTGGAGGAGTTGTGACGGGAGCCTACAAATATGTTTGTGTTTCTTACTGTCTTATAAATCTAAGTTCTGAACTGTTGTGATAAGAATGGATTTTCTTTCTTTGGGATTTTCTTTAATGTTTGATTTCCAATAATTCATGATTTGACGAATGAATTGAAGACATGCAAAAGACTGGATTTTTCAAACTTGCTTCAGACATTAAAGTGTGGACGGATCAGATTGGAACGGGAGAGATGTGTTCAAATAACGATGGTAAAACTACGTGGAATGAAAAATAAAATATAATGAATCAATGAAAATGGCCCATTTTGTGAAAGTAATAGAATAGAAAATGGTAAAAAGAATAAAAGAAAATCACAAAAGAAAAATATGCTTCACCGCTAAGTGCATTCATTGTTCTTCAGCACCAATTAACACAGCATCAATATTTGAGAAAAGAAAAAAATGATAATTGCTCAATCATCTTATCTCCTTCGTTTTCACTGTTAGCCTAATTGGAGCTCATTTAAAATTAATATAACTTTTAATTGAACGGCAGCACTCGTTATCTCTTGTTGTGCCATTAATTACGGGAAGCTTTTATAATTTCCCTTCCCATTTGCTGATTAAAGATTAAGAAGCACATACGGAGATTTTACAGATGATTCGTTTGCCTTCTTTACATTCTTCTTTAAATGGGTGATCACGCATGTTATTTGAACCGGATTTCCATTTGATGTGAAAGCGTTACTTCTAAAGATCTGTTAAATTGACTGAAAAGAAATGTGTGATCCACTCATTAAAAGACTTTTCAGTGTAAACTCTAAAGTCTCACACAGAATGTTCCAGGTGATGTAATAACTAAGAGGCCCACAGCCCTGCATTCATTAAACATCAGTTCTTAAAATATGATTTGATGATGCTAACGAATGAAATCACTTGCATTTTAAGGCAGCTCACCTTCTCTCAGGCACTTTTACATTTTGAATACATTTTTAAATGCAGACATGTCTTCCATGTTTCATCATTTACTCCATAAAACCTCCCCGTTTATATCAGGAGTAATGTTGATGAATACATGTTTTCTTTTAGAAGTATGAACATATGTTTAGATTAAGGCCTCCCCGTTATTACCCAGCATGCTCAGTCATCCTGACACTTCAATAGTGGAGGGCTTCCACTTATTACAGGTTTAGCTTTTTTTTTTTTCATTTTAATGTGAGACAATACAATGAACCACAAAGTGATACAAGACATACTTGAGAACACAAGACATAAACAGACAGTCACATAAAAAAAAAAACACAAAAAATATAAATACATAAAAAAAGATAAGGCTAGCAGTAGCAGTGCGCAATTAAATATATCCTGTGCTTATTCAGTCACTTTTCAAATTCATACCCCTATACATATTACTCTAGATATTTCTAATGGGGACCATTCCCTTACAAAAACCGCAAGCGTCTTTCTTAATACATGTGATAATCTCTCCAGTGGCAAGATAGACATACATTTTTCATACCACATTGTAATATCAGGAGGATCTTCGTCTAAACAGGTTTAGCTTAACCACAGCTACTATTATATAAATGTATTTAATATATATAATTACTGAAAAGAAAATGACAATCTAAAGGTACGTAATGGTAACAAAGAAGCATCCTGCCTCTCTCCAACATCAGGCCACGAGTCTTCATCAACCTCCATCAGGACCTCCTGAGCTTTCTCTCTATCTCCATGTGATCACCACCAAGTCTGAAACCAGACACCCGCTGAGGTTTTGCAGCTGAAGATCATCAGTGTTTGAAAGTCATCAGGCTAAAATCCTCCTGTGTTGAATGTGAGGTTAACATTTAAGGCGGGTCCACACCGGACCGACTGCCCGATTCGCGTCGGTAAATGAAGTCGGGCTACTTAACATGGCCGACTCGAACAACGACATGGGCGGTTCACACCTACGGAACTACAGCCGACGCCATACGTTCCGCGCTTGCGCGAGATGTAATGTCTCCAAAACAACAGGCGGCGCTAATCTGTATTGTGGGCCAACAAACACGAAAACCGGAAGTAGGCGGTCCTCTCTAGACCACCTTCTTCGATTCTACTGGTTATCTGGTATGTTTACCATCGTCACTTCCGGGCTTCACTGATTCGCTAGTCAAGCTGCTAGCCTCCACCAATCAGAATGGTAAAAGAGTCACCGACTCGAATGGCGGATTACACATTTGAATCGGCTGAAATGAACGCCGACGTGGGCCGATTCGAGCGACCACACCAAGCAGACTCATGTCACGGACGCCGACTCTCTCAAAGACGCCGATTTTCGGTCCGGTGTGGGCCCGCCTTTAGACAGCGGTGTGTTAACATGTGAACAAAGTGCTGTAGATCCACAGTGTTGTGCAGGTTGTGGTTAAAGTCAGCAGAGAAGTGTGGAGAGTTTTGAAAACTGTCCTAACAATGAAACAGGAAGTAGAGTCTGCTGCTGTGCAGACTGTGTTAGAGTTTTACACATGTGACTCCAGATGTGTCCGCTGTAATTAAACCTGCAATTATACTTTATTGAGATTATATAAAACGTTTCAGTCTACCCAATCAATATTTAAGTGTTAAACGTTAGTAATGACTTCACTTAACACAATAGCGGAGTTTCTCGGTGTAACTCGATGTTTCACGGTTCCACGCCGCCTTTCTTTAGTGTGTAACCTCATCTGGAATCAAGGACTCCATCTAATTTTTACTTTTGGACAATAAATTACTTTATTGACTTCCCTGGTTTTTCTCCATGCAAAAATTAAATGAATTTATTTCCCCTCCATTGTCTGATATTTGGGGGACATGTATTTGTCAGAAAGAGCCGTTTAAATGAGATAAACATGTAGCCTATTCTTCCATCCCGATCCCTGGCCATGTGTCATCCCGTCCAACCAGACTCCTTCTGTTTTATTATGGTTTCATTTTGCACCAGAATATGATCATTTATTACATCCAGTTCCCTACAACATAATTGGCATACATTTAGTAGAAAAGCGTTCATGTTATGACAGATGTACATGTAACCCAGGTTACTAGGCCCTAACCATGAGAAAAGAAATAAAAGAAAAAAAACACTAAAAACGAAGGGTTAACTGTAGTTTTAAATAGGAGCCATTAAACAAAATAGGTCACTGTGGTTCGATAAATATGATAAGATAATAACATTTTTGTGTTCATATTGTTCATTGTTTCAAATCTAATGACTGTGCGTGTTGTTGTTTCCATTTTGCAGACTTCCAGGTGACATTTGAGTGAAATAGCCCTTTTGTTCATGTGACACGGGCATGATAGACAGCCGATAGACCTAACCAGCCAATCAGAATTCATCTTTGCTGCGTGAACCGGGAAACAAACAAAAAACGTCTCGCGACGTTAGGTAGCAGACAGACATGAGAAGGATCGTCGACATTGCGTCGTGGATTTTGCTAGAAACTGCAGACTTTACTTTTTTGCATGAATACAAACTTCCTCTTGGAGGTATTTAGTATTTGTGGTGAACCGACTAGGATTTAGCCGTTTACACCTTGTTACTACCTGGAGTTTGTGAGTCGGGGCTTCTAGGAGATTGTGACTAACATTTCTGGTGAGTCATTTTAAGGTGCGTGTCCACAGGCAGCGGTGTTTCCCCGCGTCCCATTCATTGTCTATGTGAAAAGCCGTGCAATGCATTCTGGTAGCGTCGCGGCGAACGTCGAGAGACGGCGCGCGAGTTGGCCGCTCGTCATTTGCCTAAAGTTGAAGATGACTCTACTTTATGCTAATCAGAGGCGCCGGGCTCGACTCGCCGCCTCGGGAACGCTCGCGAACGCCCGCAAAAATGTGTTGTTTGAAGGAGAACGCCTGTCAATCATCCTCTAGTGGCAGCCCACCAAGCGTGCAATACTGGGAAGCGGCGCATCCACACGCGTTTAAAATCGCCCCTGTGGACACGTACCTTTAGTGTTATCTGTGAATGATTTGGTTAAATCCTACCTGTGGTGACAGCTCAAATACTAACGGTTACTGCATGTGTGGTGCTATATTTATATATATATATATATTAGGGATGGAAATTATCGAGTAATTCATTAATCGATAGTTGTTTCATCTTATCATCGATTAATTGATAAGCGGCAATTCTTCTGACGGGGTGTACCCACCAAACGCGATGAAACTTCATCGCGCGACAAGATTACATGTAAAGTCAATGCAAAGACGCGATTAGACGCTTCATCGCGCCGGGCGACGCGATGGACGCGATAGCGCGGCGCGATGGACGCGAAAAATCGCTTCATCGCTTCATCGCGCCATCGCGCCATCGCGCCATCGCTCGAGTTGAAATAATTGAACTTTTGCGGCGAATTCGCGTGAAGACGCGCCGCGACAGCCTATCAGCGTTGAGATCGTCACCCACGTGCTGATGTACGGACGTCCTGGGGCCCGTTTCACAAAGCAGGTTTAACAAACTCTGAACCTAACCCTGAACACTGAGTTGAACAACTCTGAGATGGGCAACTCTGAGTTTTCAGTTTCAGAACAGTGGTTTTGAATTAGTTCACTCAACTCTGAGTATGTAAACTCTGAGTTACGCGCGTGCCTGCCGACTCTACAAAGCCATCATCAATGGAGCTCCGATACTACGATTCACCATGGCAACGGGGAGAGCGTCATTAGATATTACTGAGTGTTTATGTTGAAAACAAGCTCATCCTGAGAAAGCGGAGCACCGTAACTGCAGCAAAGTAGCGATAGTTGGCGTGGCAGACAATTACTGCCCGATCTAATGTGTATAACTGAATGAAACAGTCTATTGATCTAAAGGTAATAAGTCTTTATTTTCAGGCATGCATAGTGACACTGTGGTGTAATGGTTAGCAACGCTGCCTACGGTGCAGGCGACAGCAGTTCAATTCCCGAAGTTCATAAAGTAGCGCAACACATAAATTATTATTTTTATTGGGTATAATCCCCCCAGGCACAGAAAGAAAGTGGCTTCAGTTGAAAATTAAGCATAAGAATATTGCGCAAATACGTTGACTAAGGCATATGATTTTAATCATTTTTCACATATTAAACAGTAAATATAAGCAGGTATTTCAACACAGGAATGTACTTTAACATTTCATAAATCTCCCGTTCGCAAAAACACTACCTCCGCAAAGAATCTGGTTGCGGATTATGTCCGCGATATGAAATGTTGAAAATGTCGGAGAATATTGTTTAGATAATATGTAATGTGATTGAAAGGAAAGGTAATCAAAATCCTCTCCCAACGCAAAGCTGCTAGAATCACTTTTATTTCCATATCGATTAGGTTGGCGATGAAAGGACGGCACATTTTTTCAGAGTTGGTTCAGATTCCGGAAAAAGGCGGAGACATGTAGGGAGAAACTCAGGGTTTGTTGAAGCAAACCTGCTAGCGAGCAGGTTAGTTTCACGGAGTATGTTACCCGGGTAACTGACTCAGATTTATGCTGAACTGGCTTTGTGAAACCGAAAAACCAGAGTTTCCCTCATCTCAGGGTTAACTAACTCAAGGTTTTCACTAAACCTGCTTTGTGAAACGGACCCCTGGTGTTCCCTCGCTTTTTGCCACAATATTTATATATTATATTATATTATATATTGCCCATAATCAAAGTTGGGGGGCGCACGCGCGCGCGCACACACACACACACACACACACACACACACACATACATACATATCAATCCCAGCTCTTTCACACACAGAGATCTTTTTTTTTTTTGCGATTGTTTATCACTGGGGCTTATGGCCGGCTATGAAACACCAGTTCTGGGCAGAGCAGCAGCTAAACCTCCCGGTCCTGTACCCTGGTTAGCAGGTCTTCAAACTGGGCAACAGTCAGCCTGAAGTACCGCTGGAACCGGCCGTCGTCCAGGCGCAGCTCCTGCAGGAGACGGTGGAACTCGCCGAGCTCACGCCGCCTCCGTAGGGTAGCATGCACCCAGAACCGACGTCGGCGCCTAGCCCGCAGACGAAGCTGGGAACTTCTCCAGAGTAGATACAGTGCAGCGATGGTGGTTATCTCAGCCATGATCGACGAGAGAATGAAATGGCGGAAGAAATGTTGTTGTTTGGGCGAGCTCGTCGCGCGACGCGATGCCGCGATGAGGCGTTTTTTGGCATATTGGACCGGCGTCAAAACTGGAGCGTCTAGCGCGACGCGATTTCATTTGTCGCGCGATTAAATCGCGTTCATCGTGTTTGGTGGGTACGCGGCGTGAGAAGCTGAATTTCCCTCTGAATAGGTTCTATCTACTGTATACGTAACATCAAATGCTATCTTCCTTATGATATAAAGAAAAATGCAAATCATATTTTGAATAATTTCATTTTAATGCATCCATTTGAGAACCAAAATATGACGTTTCGTTTCCTGACCAATTTCTTACAAACTGCTGGTTCTGATCCAAATGTTGACATACTAAATGGGGTTGAGGAGTTTAAGCATTCAAGAAAAGATGAAAACAAAAATGACTAAAACACAGTGCTGAGCCTAAACTTTTAGTTTAGTATGACTATTATTATTATTAATATAAGTGGGTGACTATTCCTCAGCCTTCCTTGGTGTTTTGGTTTTGACTAAATCCTCGTTCATACGTCGCCACTCGCCCATCTCTGAGTGACAGCTGTCAATGAATGTGTTCTAGCGGAATGTGGACAGGCGATGCGATGTGGGCGGGGACGGAGAGAAAATAACTTTAACTTTCTGCGACGCGAGTGAAGCGAGTACCAATCGGAATGTAGAATAAAGATGATTGACGTCAATAGAGAGTTCCAGAGTTGCGGTTTGAAACTCGCCATCGGCGGCAGTGAATGTTTTTGCCAGCGAGTAGAATTCAGCGAGAAAGCGAGTGATGGGCGAGTAGCGACGTATGTGAACGGGGCTATACGCGCCGTCAAACTCGCCAGCTGAGGGGGGGTCGGCTCGGGGGACGCCTTGCCATGGCAACGGTGGAAAACAGAATGTTGATGAGCCAAACCAGCCGCGAGTATTTTCCCTTATAATAAGCGCTGCTGCCCTCCTGTTGAGGCCAATCATTAGAGCCGCTAGTTAAGTCCATTTGCATGGATAAAATAATTTTGGGCGAACATCGAGACTATGGCGGCCGAAATTAGACTACGGCGGCGCGCCATAGTCTCGTCGTGTGGGAAACACTGCTCCCGCTTCTCGTTTTGTCTTGTTGTTGTCGTCAGAGCCCTGCTTCGCTTGTGTTTGCGCATGTGCGTCAAGTACGTCTGGCGTCAAGCGCGCCCTCACGTGGACTGGCGGGGAATTACGGGTTCAAAACGCAATTAATTGCAATTAATTTATTTTAATCGAGTAATTTCTTATCGACAATTAATCGATAATCGATTAATTGTTTGCATCCCTAATATATATATATATATATATATATATATATATATAGAGAGAGAGAGAGAGAGAGAGAGAGAGAGAGAGAGAGAGAGAGAGAGAATAAAGCTACCTCAAATTATGTTTATATATATATATAAACATAATTCGAGGTAGCTATAGTCTATAGTGTGTTTCCTATACACGCTGTGGTACATTTTAAAGGAGAAATAGATGTTCGGTCTGAGCAATTTATTAATATTGAACATTTTTCATGTATAGGAAGAGAAATGTTTTGAAATTAGTTTGAATTATTTCCATGGTTATGGTGCGTATACTCCAGAGTTAAGAGACAAAGTAAGGAGTCATAAAATACTATTTAATAACAGTTTGTTATTTCCACTTAAATTGTATGCACAGTAAATTCATAATTTGTTTTTGGCCTTTTAGGCCGGGTCTTTTGCCTTGCCTTGTGTTTTGGGTGCTGGAATTTACGGAGTGGATTTCTTCTGCTGTTCTCCTCACTGCTGTGGTGGTAGAGTTCAGTAGTGGTGGCGAGCTGAGTCCAGTGGATGAGCTGATCCTGATTTGTATTGGACTGTGACTGTCTGCAGGAATCTGGTAGGACTGTAATTGCCAGTGTTAATGGACCCATATTAAGGACTATTGCTTTTAATTTATTTTTCTCACTGGACTGAAAAGAGGGGAACCTGCAGCTATATTATCAGTTAAGGTGTGAAGAAACTTTTCATTGACCTGATGATTTGGTACTGTCATTTGAGAGGTGATGTTTATTGTTTTTAAGAGCCATTTCACTTGAAGAGGGGCAAATGTATTTTTGATGTGTTGAGAGCATAAGGTGTTTCAAGTTGTTAAAAGAGAAACCACAGTGTGTTCTAAAGCAGGTTATTATAAGCTTACCTGATAAACTCAGCTTCTAAATAAGTAGAGCGACTAAAAAGAGAAAATATCTAAAAAAAAAGAGATGAAAACAGGATTTGAAATAATTTAAAACCAGATATAAAACAGATTAAGAATTAATATTAAATAGGTTAAAAAAAGGAAAAACAAACGTTAAAATGGTTTTAAAAAATGGGTTTCAGATGTGAATTGTTTCAAGGGGCCGTTTGACACAACTCAGTGAGTACTTTTATTTCAAAGAGACCACATACATTGATTGCTGTGCAGTTACATGTTTATTTTTGTATAATGTTATTTCATTTCATGTTTGCAAGCAACCAATACAGTGAGCTTTTTCTATAAAACTTACCTGTTGCTACTTAGGTTTCGGCGTCTAAATACTCATTTCTCCAGTGAGCAAATCTTAATTCTTCTGATGTACTAGTCCCATTAATTGCTGATTTAGTAGATGCTATCTCTGTACCATATATAGCTATTTGGGCTGTTGGGTTACATACAGCCTATTGTGAGTTGCACTACCTACACAGTTAATATGCTGATAGTCTCCAGGCTTAATGCTCTGCTAATCTGCCTCTTCTCCTGTAATGACTAAATGGGATTTAAGGGATCTAGTCGATAAGTAGTCACCTTCTCTGTCTGCTTGTGTCCTGGATTGCTGTCTCTATTTTCTATGGCTAGAATTGTCTTTTACAAATGCTTTTGTGTGGAAGATTCTGCCTCTTGTAAAAGCAGTTCATTCAGTCTCATAACCCGGTTCAAGGTTTTTCTTGGTGGAGACGCAGTTATACTTTAGTGTATGAGTCAGGCTGCCTGTACAGTGTGTTGTCTTTCTGACTGGTTAAAGGTACTTAAA
The DNA here is from genome assembly GCA_029853015.1 of Chelidonichthys spinosus. NCBI lineage: Eukaryota > Metazoa > Chordata > Actinopteri > Perciformes > Triglidae > Chelidonichthys > Chelidonichthys spinosus. The sequence goes on from CM056824.1 coordinate 6,039,131, forward strand.
GGTTTATGTCTATTACATTGAGATGTTCATCTTGTAATTACATTGTTTTATGAAACTTGAATATACAACAATCTGCTGTATGCAATATATCTCCATGTGTTTCGGTTTCAGGTCAGCACTTCAGTCTTCGTCAGCTGGGAATCTGCGAGCCACCTTCACGTCGTGGCCTGGCCTTCTGCTCGGAGATGGGCCTCCCCCACCGCGGCTTCTCTGTTGGTACAGCCCAGGACATAGACGTGGACAGTCAGGCTGTGATGTCACCAGAGCGCGCCATGCGACTGTGGGGCCGTGGGGGTCTGGGTAAATCATCAGGGAGGAGTTCCTGCCTGTCCAGCCGCTCCAACTCAGTGCTGACTCTCACCGACACCGAGCATGAGAACAAGTCGGACAGCGACAATGGTAGGACCCGTCCCCTCTTCCTTCTCTGTTTGGTCTGTCCCTCTCGATGCTCAAAACCAACAAAGATGCTGTTTTACCCGTACACTATGTCTCATACCGGAACACTCTGCTGACCATTCGGTGTAGAGCCAAATCCTCAGCACTAACCTCTAACAGCTCTAACAGGGTGTTTGAGTACTCTCACATGTAGAACTTTCTCTTTGACACACTCCCATAACTACCCTAGCATTGATATAGTGGTAGAGGGTGGGTGAGAGGGTGGGTGAGAGGGTGGGTGAGAGGGTGAGTGAGAGGGTGAGTGAGAGAGTGGGTGAGAGGGTGGGTGAGAGGGTGGCTGAGGGTGGATGAGAGGGTGGGTGAGAGGGTGAGTAAGAGAGTGGGTGAGGGTGGGTGAGAGGGTGGGTGAGGGTGGATGAGAGGGTGGGTGAGAGGGTGAGTGAGAGAGTGGGTGAGGGTGGGTGAGCGGGTGGGTGAATGGGTGGGTGAGAGGGTGGGTGAGCAGGGTGAGAGGCTGGGTGAGAGGGTGGGTGAGAGGGTGGGTGAGCTGGGTGATAGGGTGGATGAGAGGGTGGGTGAGAGGGTGAGTGAGAGAGTGGGTGAATGGGTGGGTGAGAGGGTGAGTGAGAGGGTGGGTGAGAGGGTGGGTGAGAGGCTGGGTGAGAGGGTGGGTGAGCAGGGTGATAGGGTGGGCGAGAGGGTGAGTGAGAGGATGGGTGAGAGGGTGGATGAGCGGGTGGGTGAGAGGGTGAGTGAGAGGCTGGGTGAGAGGGTGAGTGAGAGGGTGGATGGGCGGGTGAGTGAGAGGGTGGGTGAGTGGGTGAGAGGGTGGGTGAGCAGGGTGATAGGGTGGGCGAGAGGGTGAGTGAGAGGATGGGTGAGAGGGTGGATGAGCGGGTGGGTGAGAGGGTGAGTGAGAGGGTGAGTGAGAGGGTGGGTGATAGGGTGGGTGCGAGGGTGAGTGAGAGGGTGGATGAGCGAGTGGGTGAGATGCTGGGTGATAGGGTGGGTGAGAGGGTGGATGAGCGGGTGGGTGAGAGGCTGATAGGGTGGCCCCACTGATGTGAGTTTTCAACGACAACTGACAAGAATCTCTATTTGTTTGTTCCTAATTGCGTCACCACACAATAGTTAATGTCCATTTTACTCTTATTCTATGTCTGTGCTGCATATATGCTGTATATATACTGTGGGGTCCGCATGTATTCGGGTCAGCTCGTCTACCCTTATGCAAGTCTCAGTGGGCGAACACTTGAACACCTGATTGGAGGATATTATTGAGTCCAGTGGAAGGAGCAGCCTGTGTGAAAACATATTATTATCATAAAGTTTGTTTGTCTTCTGATATTTTTAAAGCGTCATGGCCTTACATGAGAAGAAAAGTACTGCAGACTTATATACTATCGTCAGTGAATATGCTTCATTGTTTAAAAACCATCTCGTCTCTCACATCTTCACTATGTCAGGGTCCTTTCCAGAGAATTGTGGGATGATCGTACAGGAGTTGGGAGAAAACACAAAAGAATGTCCTGCTTATTCATTTAATTAATTATCACAATTTAGCTGGACAAGAAATAGTTTGTTTTCATACCTTTTTGTTTGCATACGTGTTTCAGTGCCGGTGTGCACTTGATCATTTAGATCAGGGGTATTCAATTAAAAGTCGCTGACGTCCAGTTACTAAAATTTCCTCCAAGTGAAGGTCCGAACCTCACAACTTCAATTTATGTCTTATAGCCTACCCCACATTTTCATATGGTTTCAACAATATTTGTTGTCAATTTTCAACACTTGAACTAAATATTACTAAAATAGAAAAAAAAAACTAAATATTTTACCATAAATAAAAGTAGTCCCAAGCGAATGAACTTAAGGCCTTTAAAAACAGAACACAACTAGTCTCTTTCTTTCCCCTCAAATAATGTCTCAGCAATGGCGATCAAGCACTTCTTCACAATTGTCCCATCACTAAATGTTTTTTTATGTTGCCCCAAAATCCACGATACCTCTAGCGAACATTCGTTGACACGTTGCTGGGCTGTAAATGAATGCGTGGTGAATCGGGTAGATCTGTCATACTGGCCTTGCAGTTCGGTTATTTTGCGTTTCGGAGCATATGAGGCACACGGGTTTGGAACTGCCATTGCTGCCTCTCTCTTTTCTCAACAGAATCATTTATTGGTATATTCTTATATCAAGTTACACGACCACTTCAAACGTGTCCTCCCTGCTCCAGTGAGACCGTTTGATTCCAGCTGTGACTGATTCAGAGCGTGCATGTCCGGGCCTCCCTTTCCACCTCGGTGCAGTACTTTTCGGAGAGCCCCGTCGCCTTCATCTCCTTCAGCTTCTTCTCCCTGATCTCGTCGAGGTGCGAGATTTTGCCGGGCCTCCTCACCCAGCTGATCGGCCTCGGAGAAAACCTCTATGCGCTTAGCCGCGGCCGAGAGCGCGTGCTCCCTCATCTGACTTCGGATGGCCTCCACGTTCCTGAGCGTTTTCTGACGCTGCTTCTCTTCTTCCTTCTGTTTGACGATCGCTTCCTTCTGCACCTTCAGGATCCTGTCAAACTCTGCCTTCTCCCGGCCAGCCTCCACCGACAGGAGGCGCTCTTTGCAGTGAACGTGCTCCGCGCGGGCTGCCCTCAGCGCCGCTTTCTCCTACGCTTTCTTTATGCCGAGCTCCATCGCCTTTCTCCTCCACTCTCAATCTGCGGCTCATTGGTTCCTCCGAGCACAGAGCTCATTCTGCTCAGCTTGGTAACCTTTGGCTTTTTCTTGCTGGGCCCTGAGCCTGGCTATCTCCAACTCCTCCTCCTTCTTGATTCGTCTCTTTTCTGCCTCATACTCTGCCTCTTGCTCCATTTTGTGTCGCATGTACTCCATATTTTGGGCGTCAGCCTGCTTCTCCACCTCTCTCCTCTTTTCCTTGGCCTGCACTGTCTCTGTATTGATACATGCAAAATGTTCTTGCAGAAGTTGCTGCTCCTCCGGCTTCATCTCCAGGGCCTTCAGGTCCTCCAGGTTCATTTTCTCCTATTTCTTTCGTATATGCTGTTTCTCCTGCTCTTTGATCTCGTCGTGCAATTGCTTCTTCTCTAGATTATTCTGGATCTGGCCACAGATTCCTTGCATTCCCCTGATCTTCTGCTGTGTGCGCTGCTCATCAATTCGCTCCATCATCTCCAAGGCTCTGCGGCGCTCCACCTCCATCATGTCATCCAGATGCTTTTCCTCCTCTGCAAATATTCTTTGGATCTGTTTCTTCTCGTGGATCTGGGCATCAAGTGTGGCTTGACACTGAGCGTCCAGAATCAGCTTGTTGAGCGTTTTGATCTCCTCCTCTTCCTCCATTCTTAAGGCGTGGACCCGCTCCACCAAGCGCTGCGTGTTGTCCCGGGCCTCTATCTCTGTGTCGGTCAGCACCGGATTCCCCCTTCCTTGATCCGCCTCAAGGATCTGACGCTCCCTTTCCTCTGCAGCTCTCATTTCCTCGTCTTTCTTTCTCTGAGTATCCCTCAGGGCTTCCCTCTCCACCTTGGTGAGAACCTGAGACGCTGAGGTCATCTGCTCGTACTCAGCTGGTGTTAGAATGGTGGACTCTTCAGAGCGATCCTCACCTTTGATCCTGAGAGTGCGAATCAGGTCTTTTGTGACTATTAAAACAGTCTCTCCTCGGTTTGTCTGGGGCCCATTCTTCGGAGCCTTGGAGGCCGAGTTTCCACCTTTGTCTAGCTGTGATGGTATCGGTTTGGGGACACACAACAAATCACCGGTTTAGCTTGATTTATCAGTTTACAGCTACTACAATGTTTTTTTATATCATTTATAATTTATTGCAAGAGCACGACCATCGGGACAAACATTTACCCGCCCCAGTGGCATGTATCCATCCAAAATTAAGTCGCCAGGGGAATATTTAAGTTGCATTTGGCGAGTGGCGACTGCTAGTTTACAGCCCTGCCGAGAAATGTTTGCCAAGCGCTCTCGTCGTTAATGCAAGTTAAATTTTCTGTTATGAATGTCGCTGGCTAACTTATAAACTTGACAACTTCGAGACGTCCGATGAAAATGTAGAAACGTTTGTTGTCCGTCGCCGTGGAAACCTTTCTCTTGCTCTCTCTGGTGCGCTGAGGGTAAACAAACGATTAGATTGGCTCAATTCAGTGAAGTCATTGTCATATTAACTGGAGTATCTGCGACCGTCGAAAAAAAAGATAATGCTCTATGAAATTGATCTATTCTCGTGAATTCATCAGAGATTGGTCATGGGTCCGGACAGAACCATCAATCGGTCCGGACCTGGACTGTGGTCCGCCATTTGGGGATGCCTGATTTAGATATAAGGAAGGAAATGTATATGTGAGGTAGTTCTTTGTCTGCAGGTGTTTTGTGTGTGTGTGTGTGTGTGTGTGTGTGTGTGTGTGTGTGTGTGTGTGTGTGCGTGTAGGTGTGAATTTGATACTTAATACGGGACTTGTTTTTGATTTAACAAACACACACACATATGCAGTAGTTTCATTAAGCTACACAAACACACACACTGGGTTTTCATTAAGAGATGTGATGTTGTAATTAACAGTGAGATAAACTGCTGAGTCATTGCATTTCCTTTATTATGTATGATAATGTTTTTATTAAATAGCATTATGCTGTGGATGTCAGTGCTCAGGAGGTTACACTTCCAATCTCTAAAAGTGAGTAGTCGTCAAGTTTTCATAGGCTAATTAACTCTTTAAAATGCAGCTGTGTGTGCGTACGTGTGTGTGTGTGTGGTGTGTGTACGTGTGTGTGCGCGCTAGCTTTCTTTTGCAAGTGTGAGGTTGAAGTGGTCAAATGCTTTATCAATAATATTTATGAATTGTATTGATCAGTAATGTATAGTTTGTATTGATTGTGATGAAGACAAGCTGGCCATAACATGATGTGGGTAAAGCATGTCGGACAAGAGAGGAACTGATTACACATCATATATGTCATATAGGTCTTGTTGAATGAATATGTGACGTGTCAATAGAAAGATAATTAAAAATACATTTTCCACTGCTCAAAATAATCGTATGACCATAGTTTCCAAAAAAAACTGTGTTTCTAGTAAAACTCATGTGAAGGAAGGTTAGACAGTAGACGGATCCAGCTGTTGCAGAAGTGACCAGCATGAAGGATAAATACACCAGATGTGTTAAAAAATGGCACAGGTCGTGCGTGCGTGCGTGGTTACAGAAACTTAAACCAACTTCTGTGATTCTATCTGGCTTTGTTGAACGAGGAAGCGGGAGAAAGAAAAGATAACAGGGAGCGCCAGAAGAATGGGAGAAGAGAGAAAGGCATCGGGGGAGGAGGGAAGCAGTGCAACCCTGAAGTCATTATTCAAAAGGGGTGCAGGGAAAGTCGAGAATAAAGGCCAAACAGGGAGAAGCCGCTCTGCATTATTTGTTCTCCTGAGAAGAAATATTAGACCATAGACGTCTGGCTGGCTCCCCAGTGGACACACACACACACACACACACACACACACACACACACACACACACACTGGCAGACGTAAACACTTGTCTGAACCCATGGGTGCACAGCTGCTGTGTGCCCAGATACTTGATATTGGTGATCTCAGCTACAGGGACAGAACAGGGAGAATAGATGACATCGTCAGAGACAGGTGTGTCTGTCCTCGAATACACCTTCACATGGACACATTTTACATTTCTAGATTCACACACATGTAAAATCCTGTGTAAGAAACACCCAGCCATACGATGTCCAGGGTGTGAGAAGTAAACAACAGAGAGAAATGACAATATCAATGTACACACAGAAGAAACAACAGGCAGATGTCTCGGTATGCGCCATCGTAAGGAGCTTAAATATATCAGCTGACCTCTCCAATCTTTTTAAGTCTTAATATGTGCCCCGGGCAGTGTGTGTGTGTGTGTGTGTGTGTGTGTGTGTGTGTGGGATAGTGAAAAAGACATGATGTGATGGAAGCGGGAGGAAATAAAGTGTGAGTGGAGAAGATGGAAGCCAGACGGTGGAGACAGAGGGAGTGAGGTGTATCTCGTCTTTGCTAACCAGATTACTTAACTATGTGTCAACAAAACACTTAATCCATTTGGCATCCCTAAGCGGCTTAACATTATAACCTTAGTTGTGACACACACACACACACACACACACACACACACACACACACACACACACTCCTCAGACATTCAGTAGACTTTGTCTTTGCCGTCAGTAGCAAAGTACAGTTTTCATGCAAAAATGGGGATCGGGATTGACCTCAATATAATATTAAACTTGACTTGAGGCTGACTTCTCTCCTAACGTCTTTGTTATATACAGCCATGATGTGCCACTTTGAAAACATGCACCATATTGGCATCATCTAAGGCTGCACGTTGATTATCGGACCCCCACGTGGACACCACCGCTCTCCGCATCGTGGCCCTCCTGTCAGTCATGGAGCATGTCCCTGATAGCTGCGTATGAATGCCCATCGTTTTTGAAATGGGGTGTTTGACAATAGTGTACACGTACTGTATGTTTGGCCACGTCCAGTTCACCTGAACTCTCTCTACTCACAGAGCAGCACACAGTGACGGGTCTAACAAAGCTTGCTCTCACTCCGTCAGTGGAGTTCTCTTTGGTTCAGTTCAGTCCAGCGGCTGCTTCATTGGAAAGGTGCAGCGCTGCGATCCGTTGGCGACAGAAGGAATCCCGTTCATACAACAGCAAACTAGAACAGATGATCCGGCTCCTACTCATCCGGATTCACAACGAATCACTTTCTCTGGAAGTACGCCGTTCTCATTTTACCGCTGAATTACACAACGTGAAACGACATCAATAAAGATCTTTGTGACCACTGGAGGGATTGCTCGCTGCATTATCTATGAGGAACTCACTACGTGTGTCTGAGCCGGTGTGTCCACGCTGTGGTTTCAGCCTCATCTTTCTTCTATCTTCCCATTCCTGCTTTTCAGCATCTTTGTCTCATTTCTTTTCATGTCACCACTTTCCTTTTACCATTTCTAAGTGAGCAGTCGTGGCCTCTGCGCTGTGAGAGACAGCATATTACAGTTCTTTGTCATTGTTAAACCATCACTGGACACAAGTTGGCAGGATCTTTAGAAATCGTCATCTATTAAAAGGACAAGAACAATGGCTGATGCCTTGTCAGCTTTTATAAGTGCTATGATTTGAACTGCAGCGAGGCCGCGTGATGTTCTAGTTATTTATTCTATTAGTCATTCAGTCATTCAGACCCCATCAGTCTTTCACTCCCTTTGGATCTATTTACACCAAAATTGTGAGATAAAAAAGCTAATATTTGTATGTGGTGATAACATTGATGTATTAATTGGAGAATGGCTTTTGACCTGCATGTGTGTTTGTGTGTGCGTGCGTCTGTAAATGTGAAACAATTATTATTATTATTACATTATATCGGAATGGGCATCGGCCCCAGTCCTCTTTCGTCATGCGGGATTCCGAACTCTCTCTCATCCAGGTGTCATGGCGGTTGCAACTAGCAGTGCACTCTGCTGGACAACCTGTGTCATGGCACCATGCGTGAATTACTCCTGCAGCACAGAAGATTTCAAATGAATATTTGGGGAATTGCGCAAATTGGGCAGCATATGCATTTCTGCGAGATTCTAATATATTATTATCCTAATATTATTAACTGATTGATAAAAATAATAACAATAACAATAATAATTCCATTAATATTAATCGGTTGGGCTTTAGCCCCGAAGCATCCTGTATGTGTGTGTGTGTGTGTTTGTGTGTGTGTGTGTGTGTGTGGAAGTGAATGGTACATATATGTATATGTATATACTATATGTAAATGTTATGTATATTTACAGCAGTGACATTGTTAGGCCTATTTTAGGGGGGCTGGAACTACCCTAAATAATTTGGCTTTTTATTTATTTCTTATTTTATTTTTGAATTTATTTATTTATTTTCAGAGTAATTTTATACTGATGAAACGGTTTACAGAGATGTTTAGGATTATAGCCTCATAGTCTGTAGAACTGGTGTAATTAAAGCACATTTTTTAGACCTGCATATCTATCTCTTATCTATTGGAAAGAGGAATTAGATACGCTATCACTTTAAGACACATTTACATCATCAGGGTCTAAGCATGCAGCTTTAATGTGTCTAAAAGTTAACATGACAGTAACTCTTGTTCAAAAGAAGAGAATGGAAGAAGACAATGTCTGTTGCTTTAAACTTTTTACTAGCTGGACTTCTTCACTGGTTGTTGTTCTAATACAGGACTACAAACATGCTTCTCCTGGGGGCTAAGCCCCCCCGTCTTTAAATCACAGTGACGCACCTGATTTACAGTATAATCCTGTGTATTGTCTTCGTAAACATTAATATGTAGCCATAAACAAGATTTCATAAATATATGTATTTTTTATGTTGCTAAACGTCCAATGCTAATTGCTTCACAAATACAATGTCCCAGCTGAATATGAATAATACAGAATTAAATAGAATTAACATATTAAATCATTTGGTTAAAAGCATACTCCACTCAGTTTCACAGTAGAACAGTGTGTGATGTGTTTTATCTCATGCATGCATTTGGTTTGCACACGGTCCTGTTTCATCCAGCATGACAGAGATATGATCTAGTGTGCTACACAATCTTTGTGTCAAATTGATACTTTGAATTTGTATATCCGATTTCATTAAACTTGATGACAAAATGTTGAATTTGAAAGAAGATAATGACATTAACAAAATAATAGTTGCAACACTGACATACAAGATAATCATATTATATTATTATTATTATTATTATTATTATTATTATTATTATTATTATTATATCATTATTATTATTATTGTATCATTATTATTATATGCTTCCTAGCTAATGTTAAACATACAACAACTAATCATTTATTAAGTATATGTTTTAGTTATTCCTCTTTATATTGTGCCGTTATTCGTGCCTACAAATTCAATGTGCTTTTTAGAATAATATGTATTCCTTAAAATATTTATATTGTGGGCTTATTTGACGATACATCAGGTAACACAGTGTCCATATGCTCACGACATATTTGCTCATGCTGTTGCAAACTTCATATATTAAATAGCTATTCAGTACACACACACACACACACACACACACTGACAAAGATGTGACTGCTGCAGAAGACAGATCGCTGCAATAACCGAGCTGCATGATGTGAGTGTGGAGAGATTATTTATGCACCTACCCACCATGCTTTCAGAGACGTTTTCCTGTCCTCCATGCTGGTATTGATACATAGATGTGACTGCTGGTTCTGTTTTTTTTGCTCAGCTGGTGTGTACGCTTCATAGAAAACAGCCTTCAGGAATAAATAATGTATCGTCTCTCCTACTCTCACAGCAAGGAGGTGTGGAGAGCAGCAGTGAGTCCGTTACACAAAGACTGCAGATGTACTACAGGATCGCCTTTCATACCTATATATGTGTGTGTGTGTGTGTGTGTGTGTGTGTCAGTGGAGAGTGGTATATGTAGAATAATACGTTTTAACAGCAACTGAAATGTACTTTAGTTTGCAGGATACACACACACACACACACACACACACACAGGTCTGGTGCCAGTCATATTCAATAGCAATCTCGTGCTGACCAGAGAAATCAATGAATAACAGACTAACTGACTAGAGGGTTTAACTTCGGCGCCGCTAACATGGAGAAGACATTTCATTCCATCAAGTGGCCAACATTAAATCATTAACCATACAGCACCGTCCCTCCCTCCTCCCTCCCTCCTCCCTCCCTCCCTGCTTTTTCCATCCTCTCTCCTTATTATCCTTTTTGACATGCCCTTTATACATAGTGAATATACATTTATTAACACAGCTCCATTCTCAGGAGAATCACATCACACATTAAGACTGTTTTGATGACATCATTGTAACTATAATTGTTTTAAATTGCCCAATGTGATAAAGTACAAACCGATAGCGATACTGTAATGATTGAATGAAATAATAACGCACACCATTTTTAAGTGGAACACTCAAAGATTCAATTGATTAAAACAATTCCTGTAAACTGTAAAATGTACTACGACAGCAATAGCAGTTATTATAGTCATTATTCTATCATTTGGACCCAAGCAACAAGTCTGACAATCTCCTTCCCTTCCCTCCTTTCGTCCTCTTCACTTTCTCAGAACCCATTTAGGCAGAATCCATTAGCACAAGTGCAGAGGGAGAAGAGCTGAGGAGGTAGACAGACAGACAGAGAGGGCTGAGGAGGTAGACAGACAGACAGAGAGGGCTGAGGAGGTAGACAGACAGACAGAGAGGGCTGAGGAGGTAGACAGACAGACAGAGAGGGCTGAGGAGGTAGACAGACAGACTTCTCTTCCTCTGGTCCTGGTCCTGTTCTGTGGATGAGTGTTCATGGTGGCGTTCATGCAGCTCTGCACTAACTTCATACAGGAACTGTCGTTCTCTGCGTTGTCTTTGCGTTGTCTCTTGTATGCAGTAACGTGTCAGGATCGACACCTTCTCTTTAGAATGTGTATCGTGTTGGTACGTCTCTCCACACACTCGACATTTCAGATAGAAACTCCTAACAGTGAGTGGCCACGGTGACAACGGAGGCTGCTTGGAAACACATGACATGCAGCACATCACGCCTGGCCTTTTAGTGTGACCCTCACGGAGGGACTGGAGCTCAAGGTTAATTCATCAAGTTGAGGGTCGACAGGAATGATACGACAACTATTTGGAGTAAAAAAGTTTTTTTTTTTTAAAAGAAAGATTCTTTCTCAGTATTTGAGACTGTTAGTGGAACAGTGGAAAATTCCACATTTTAAATCTAAGTAATACATTCATAATCAAATAAATGAAAGCATTGAATTTAGTACATTTTATTTTGATCGATTTGAATGGTTTAGAGTTACTTTCTGTG
>CM056824.1:6052972-6072972 GCA_029853015.1 Chelidonichthys spinosus
AGTTGGTTTTCATTCTGTTGGAGAATTCGGACTTCAGTGGAGATCATTTTAATGTCGACGGAGTCCGTTTGTGAGGTGGAATTGCAAAAGGAGCATTTTATTTATTTAAGAAAGTTTACAACATATATATCAAACGTTCTGGGCCTGTAAGATTGTTCAGCTATACAAAACTAAACTCAACAACGTACCATGAACAGAATCCAATTGAAACCAAAGTGACCTAAACAGACTGAACACGAAGGAGAAGAGATAAATGGCTGAAAGAAACTCAAACAAAAGAAAACCAAAGCAACACAAGAAAACCTCTTTTTGACTGACTACTATCAGTTAACCAAAACTAGAAGTATTTATCCTTAAATGGCCAGATATAACGTCAATGCCATATTTGTACAGTAGCCTAAAACTGAGTGTTTGTGGCAGTGTGTCTGGTGGTCCATCGGAGTTTTATTAAAGCAAGGATGGCTTCTGAGCGAGGTGGTTACCATGATTTTGCACTCGGTAGCTCAAGTGTTGGAGAGGTAGGAATAAACGGAGGCCTCAAACACTAACCCTTTACGAAATAAACACAGACATCACCGTCCCTCGGCATGATGTGGCGGGGGGGGGGGGGGGGGGGGATCCTACTGGCTAAGGCCTGGCAAGATGTCCAAGCACTGTAACTCACATACATAGACCTTAGAACAGCTCATGGCATATTTAAAGTTAAAAAGTCAGCTGCTGTTAAAACAGCATTCAAAATTCTGCAGTGTCGATCGAGCAAGCTATGGAGTAAATAGAGAGAGGGACTTCATGGAAGCAAAATAGCTGATTAGCTAGTTGGCTAGTGCTTTGATAACATCACCAAAGCTAAATGTACTATGTAGAGTGCAATGTGTGAGATGTCTGAACGGAGCTCAACTTTCCCCAAACTGACATTTTGACATTCACATCCACTTCACAGCAGCGTTTCTCTCTCGCACCCTTTCGTCATTCCTTACACAACTATTTCTGTCTATTTCCACGTGAACCATCTACAATATAAATTCCTTCAGGAGAAACTGCTCTACGTCGTCCCCGTATTTAATAATGCACCCAATTGGGCAACTTGGGATGCTGGGATGATGTGACTTGCAGGGAAATATTAAATAAGATAGAGGGTCTTAAAATTCTAAGATGGATTTCTCTGGACAGTTCAGAGCTCAACAAATTTTGCATGCCTCTTATTCAAAGACAAGGTAATTACTGAGTCATAGATATTGATCAACAAACCCTACAAGCCCATCCATTTTTACTGAGGGGCAATAAAAACCTTTATTGTTCCATCTTTAAAGGCTCCTTGTGGGGTGTTGGCCTGGAGGCAATAAACAGCCGGTAACCATCTGAAGAAGTCAATCTCTGACTGTTTAAACAAGACAAAGTAAAGTCATTACTCTGATCTGTGAATCAACTAACCACCTTTATAGAACGCTTCAACCTGCCCAGCAACTACCTTAACAGAAAGCCGTTAACAGAAGGGCAACACTTGATGGCCTATTCTCATTACTTATCTATATATTTTAATCATATCAAATCTGTGAAGTTAGAAAAAACAAGCTAAGAGGCTCATCACATTTACAAACATGCCCCCTTAGTTACTGTTGCTAGGTCAAACAAGCTTGACAAAAAGAAATACGGCGATGTCGGCTGTGCGGTTGTATTTAGCTGGTTACTGCAGTGTGTATTACATTGTTTCTGGGCATCAGGCTGTGACTAAAACTTGGACTGTTTCCATCCAGCAGGAAATATATATCCAAATAAATAACACTGAAAGGGCAGCAAATAGCCTTATGGCGATAATAGAAACAAAGGCTTGGCCATGATCTTTTTTGGTTAACAATAATTCATGTTATATTTTAAAATATATCAGCAGCCAAACTATCCTTTTCCAAACCTTTTCTCAAGCATTACCACAGGCATAATAGGAACGCAAACAGGCTAATTAGCTAATTAACTTGTGTTTTGCTAACATGAACTTACATAGCATGTGACTATTATACAGTAATGTGTTTGTGAAGATTTTGACAATGTTAACATACACATGTATCAAAATATGGTTTTCTGTTCAACATAGAGCTGCCGGGCACATAGCTTAGCCTGTCAGGAAAGGTCAGGAAAGGCAAGGATGAATGAGGTTCTGCCGGGTACCAAGCTTGCTCGACTGTTATTGGAAGAAAAATTGGGTGGGACTAAGGAGGGTCAACGGAACCAATTGTGTCAATCAAGACCCTGGAAAGAAGACCAGAAGTCGAAGCAAACTGTACAGATCGTGGTTCAACTTCAGTCAGGTCCAGCACAGGGACATTATTAGGCCAAAAACACTTAGACTTAGACTTAAGATGTCTATAAATTAGGGATGCACCGAATAATCGGTAACCGAATATATTCGGCCGAAAATGGCAAAAAAAGCCACATTCGGCCTTCGGTGGAATGAGTTAAAAGCAAGGCCGAATAGTGGCGTGTGACGCAATGACGCATTTTTTTTTTTTTTGACGCGGTGACGCAATCAACCAACGTGCAGTGACGCGGTGACGTCAGCAGTGTGGAGATATTTTAAAGTGTCGGAAAGTGACAAAAGAATTGCAGTTTGCAACAAATGTTCAGCCAAACTATCTCGAGGAGGTGCAGACTTTTGCCAAAAGGACAATAATTCATTTGTTGTGGGTTTATCCACTTTAATGCACTTTATTTATTTTTTGAATGCATGTTTTGTTTGAAGGCCTAATATAAATGAAAAACTTTGTGCTTTTTTTGAAAAGCAAAGGCTACTGGAATATTAAAAAAAATGTCAATATTCAATACAAATTTACTTTATTTGAAAAACATGTCTAAGGCTATTTTTGCAATATAAAAAAAATTGTGAAAAACCGCATTCATTATTCGGTATTCGTTATTCGGCCTTCGGCCAAGCGTTTAAATTTTATTCGGCTTCGGCTTCGGCCACAAATTTTCATTTCAGTGCATCCCTACTATAAATCAACAGATATTTTATTAAACAAATTTGTGGGCCTGAGACCATAGCCTGTAAATAAGAAGTGGACATAGTCCACCCATAGGGATTGTAGACTTCGCTTTACTACGCCTCGCCATCTTGGATTTTTTGCAACCAGTGAACGGAAGTGACCATATTTGGAGCAAAATGTGGACCTAACATAAGTGGCAGAGCGGCACCCTTAACAAAGTTAGCTTCATAATTCAAGGTCAACTTTACAGCTAAGTCATCTTGGAGTTAACTGCATTGTTAGTGTGGTAGCGACCTGTCAATCACCAGTTAGCCCTTCCCCTAAATCATCCCCAGCTTTCTGGTCTGGAGGACTCTATATGGACCATAATGTACTAAATGAACATCATGCTGGATTGAAGAAGACTTCAAACTAGAGATTGAGACGTAGGGCCCTAGTTTCGTGGCGCAGCGCAGGGTGGCGCAGGTTGGCGGAGCCGGCGCAATGCAAGTTTCGACCCGCGCAGCCTTGCGCACCGTCAGTGGCAGTTTGGTGGATCGCCTGCGCCAAGATGGGTGTGGCGGCGCAGCAGGGGGAGGCGTCACAGATTCAGCTTGGCGTTGCGGAAGTTTCGTAGCAAAAAGCCTCGCTGAGACTGCGCTGAAAGCTCGCCAGCTCTGACCTGGTCTACTTTCAGCGCAAGGCGCAAGGAGTAAATAAAGTCCATTCATTCAAGGCGAATCACAGCTGGCGGAGTGGAGGTTTGGTTGACGGCGCGCAGTGCGTACACGTTACCGAGACCTCACAGGCAGGTTTCCACAGTTCCAGGCACATTTACATGCAATAAATAATCACAACAAACACTATTTAATGCAACTAATTGAATCAACACGTGAATTTATATCTATATAGATTGTCCCGTCACATCTGACGTCAGATCAAAGGCGGATGGCACGCGTAACGGAAACTCAGCATCTCGGCGGCGCTGCTTCTGTCATTGGGTTGTCAAGTGACGGATCTTGCACTGAACTTCCCCTAACGCATTAAAGGAGAGGAGAGGAGCTCATTTGATTGGTGAAGATCTGAATCGGCTGTATTAATCCCAGTCCACGCCTCGTCTCCTCCTCGTCTCCCACTCACGCCTTCTTCTCCTCCCTCTTTCCCACTTTCCCTGCGAGATGGGAGGTGTGCCTGCACAAGCCTGCGCGGTGCACGAAACTTGCAAAGTCCAGGCGGACACACCCCATCAGCATGGCGCAGGTGCGCCTGGTCTACGAAACTAGGGCCCATAAACTCATGCTTACAATGTTTACTGAGATAATACATCGAGAGAGAAGTAGGACCATTTTCTCGTGGAATTCTATACAATCAGACTTCTTTTTATAACAAGAGTAGTCACCGACCGATGACCAGCAGAGAGAACGACAGTGTAAGGCACTTCAGGCTTGGCTTCACTTTTCAGAACCAGAGGTTTTCTCCTGCCTGAAATGGAGGGCTGGGAGTCGGAATTAAGGGAAATGCTTGTTGCTTGCTCCTTGGGTCATGTGTTCGTGGGAAGGACAGGTTGGTGGTTTGAGCACCAAAAGGTTGCTGAAAACACACATGATTATGCAGCCATCTCTGCTTCCGTGTACAGCAGGGTGAGCTGATGGAGGCTTTTAACGAATCACTTCCTCTATAAGGAGAGAACAAAGGAGGTGGTGAGAGAAGGACCCCCCAAAAAGCTTGCTTGAAAGGCAGGTGAAACATTTCTCATGAATGAGTCATCCACTCTCTATTACGTCTCTCTCTCTCTCTCCTCTCTCTCTCTCTCTCTCTCTTGGACCACCATCCCACTCTCAGGTCTTATCTCCTTCATATTGCACACTCAAGGTATTTGTAATCCGCTTATACTTGTTCAGCCTTCTTCTACATTGTAACTTAATATGGGCCATGCCCCTCTGTGTGTGTGTGTGTGTGTGTGTGTGTGTGTGTGTGTAATAGATATAAGGTAACAGGTATCATTGTACTGCCATGTGCATCTCTCTCTCTTTGGCGCTCACACACAAACACGGATGAAGAATCGCAGGTGAAAAGTTCACAACATGGCCGTTCTTGTGAATGGATAGAAGGTACCTTACAAAGGCCTGAAGGTGAAGGGGGGATGGGAAGAATAAGCATGCATGTATTTGCATATAATGTCAAAATCTCCACTTGATCAGCACTTGTCTCAAACTCAAAACTACAAAATACACCGATGCACAGCTATTGCATTGATTTCCAGAGGTTGATTCCCAGCCTTTCCTTTTGACCACATGGACTCAAGAAATATCAGACCCAAATGGGCAGATTCCCATGAAATGTACTTGTGCACATTCATGCTCCACAGAGGATAAACAATGTTTGAGTTTGGCACATTCAGGACCTATTCTGTAGAAGTGATGTGAGGACAGATGTTGTTAACCATCTACTACAAGCTCTTTTTGTGTGTCGAGGTGTAATGGACATGTGAACCTCTAGGGGTCACTAGTGGGGCTTGGAGTCGAGGATCTGGATCTGCATGGTGCCGCATTTGTGAGTGAAACAAGATAGGAAGGCGGGACATAATGTTGGGAGAAATTTGATTTGACGGTTGAAGTGAAGAGTAACTAAACATTGCAGATTGATTGATGTTGTGCTGTCATTGGTAGGTACTAGCTTATGTAAGCATGCACCTTTTTTTTTTTTTTTTAAATAACTTCAATTTTCATGGGTTATTTTTCCGGCATATATTGACCAGACATTTTTTTTATTTTATTTCAGTTCAATTGGAAAGCTTTTGCCTCTGTCAAAGTATCCATTAGCTTTTCATTGCCAAATGAGCAGGACTACCTTGGTAACATGACTGCGAACAAAAGATACATAGCTAGCTTCTATCCTATAGCAGTATAAAAAAGGGCCATGTTTCCTACAACCCCCGTCCTGTCTCATCCTTTTCCCCCAAAAGAAAGAAAATATGGTTGGAGAGGGTTTTTAAAATCAGTTTTACTCTTCTTTCACAATATTCAATCAACGGAAATTCAGCTCAACTCAAGCTCAGTCGAAGCTGGATGAACAGCGCCCTCTTTGTATTGTGCTATATGAAGCAAGCCAAATCACACACCCCGTGTGTGTGTGTGTGTGTGTGTGTGTGTGTGTGTGTGTGCTCTTGCTGTAAGATTGAGGTACTCTGTCTAGAAAAGGCAAACCACAAATATCATTACCAGCTGGATTCAATCATGCTATGCTCTTGTAGTCGGAAAGAGAGAGAGGGGTCTCTCTCTCTCTCTCTCTCTCTCTCTCTCTCGAAACCCCCCCCCCCCCCCCCACACACACACACACACACACACACACACTCTCACACACACGTACACACAGCTGGTTCTGGAGTATAAGGTCTCTAATTGAAACCTTCTATTTGTTTATAACCCTGCACTCTCCGCTAACACAGGGAACACACTCTCCCTGTAGCTCCTGGTAACAGCTTTACAGGCTGTGTGAGTGTATGTGACACAGAAAATTAAAGAGGGAGAGAAGGAAGCTGTGTTTCATGTAATGCCTTTTCAGCGGCTGTTTTAAAAGAGCTGGAATCGTATCAGTCTGTTCTTCTCATCATGTGGTTACATTGCAGTTTTGACCTATATGAAGGAGCTTAACTTTTTGATTTGATTTGGTGGTATTATTTTTGACCAGCTTTGCTTTGCAAGGCAGCGTGAGATGAGTATATCACAATGGTTAGCGTTTCTCAAGCTTGGGTGAGAAGTAGATAAGAAGTGTACAAATCTATTAAATCAATGAAATAATCGCCAATCTTTATACGTCATCAGTATTTAAGAAAATAATGTTTGTCCAGCCAAGAAATATTATCCCGCATATTATCAACGGTATCAAAATGACTTTTCACAGAAAAAGTCAAACATTTCAGGGGTTGTATGTTCCAATTACAATTCACAATCTTATCAATTCAATTCATATCTGTTCACGTCTATTTGATTGAAATCAAACCCGTCACTGCCCCGAAACTGTCATTATAAAACTGTTCAACCACCGCAAACATCCTGTCTGTATCAGTAAGACCCGACCTAATGTTGGACTCTCACTAGTTCAAGAAGCTGCCCCCCCCCCCCCCCCCCCCCCCACCACACACACACACACACACACACACACCCTCCCTTTTCCTACACGCTGTAAACAAATCCAGTATTTTACTACATCACTGTCAGTGGAGCCGTTTCATCCTAACAGTGGAAGACATCCCTCCGTCTCCTCCTTTGTCAACACACTCTTTTTCTCTTCCTCTCATCCTGATAATTCATCTTTAGCACGCGAAAAAAGGAAAGCCCAACCAACAATTTTAAGTTGTTTGTTGGGCAAAATAATAAAAATATCTTCACAACAGGAAGTACGCTGCTGCTAGGGCTCCAGTGCCACCACTCACGAGTCAAATCATGTTACTGAACAAACGTTAGTCCTACTTTCTGCTGTGCTGTGTTTTAGCAAGTTAGCCAGATTCGCTATTCAGTTCTGTGCCTAACTGCCTAACTTCACACACACGCACACACAGACACACAGTTTTCATGACACACATACCAGGCGAGTGCATGTTCTGATTGACGTAAAAATATATATAAATATATATATACCACGGGTCTTAAAAATAGCAACGGTATCAGTTTCAATACCGTCATTAAAAAAATGCAATGCACTTAGATGAGAGAGAGGGAGAGAGAGAGAGAGAGAGAGAGAGAGAGGGAGGAAAGATGGCGAGTCGCCCACCGAGTGACCTGGTCTCAAAGAAGAACACGACTTCTGCAGTTTGGCAGTATTTCGGGTTCTGACATAATGAGAAGTAGGGCTTAGTTCGGGCCCAGAAAATCAAGCCCGACCCGACCCGAGCCCGTGCGCGTTCTGTCCGAATCCGGACCGTCCCGACACATTACTGTAATTAAGAGCCCGAGCCCGATTTCAACCTGACAATTATTTTTCATGCATGAGGCTGTTGTATGTGCATATCCGTGGGAAGTGGGGGTCCGGCTGCAGCACACTACTCAGTCACAAAAATATACAAATCATTTTATAGGCTATGTTGGTGCCGCCGCGATTAGGATATGACTGGACAAAGCCGACACGTATGTTATCGCCTTCTCCCACCAGTCACTTGAAATGATCCCGTACCTTGGGATAGAAAAAGTGATATGCCAGATATAGAAAGGAAAATAAAAACAGCATATTTATTTCACACATAGCCTATGGAAACACAGACAATTATTACATTATTTCTAAATGTTATACAGCTGTTGGGGGAATCAGGGGGAAATAATCAAGGCTCTACCTATGATAAAAAAAAAAATATATATATATGCTATTTATGTAACGCAGAAAGTGAGACAGACATTAACATGAGCTACAGACATTTGTTGTCATGTTTCCTGCACTAAACACGGGTTCTCCTTCATCTCAAGCACATTTACTGCTCTCAGCTTGTATGCATGAATAACTATTCATTATTTATTAGGATTTATAGCTGATACCAACGATAGTGGTGATCATACAGGGTCACGGAACATCTTCACATGTAGATGATCTTTGGCTGATCAAGTGACCGCACAGTAATCCACCTTAATGTGTCTCTGAGTCAATCAAACCCGTCACTGTCCCGAAACTGTCATTATAAAAGTATTCAACCACCACAAACATCCTGTCTGTATCAGTAAGACCCGGCCTAATGTTGGACTCTCACTAGTTCAAGAAGCTGACACCTCAATAAACATGAAAAATCTAAGGTAAATTGAGTCAACGCTGACTGTGTTTCACACAGGACCTTTGACATATCCATCCCAAACTGAGTTTCTCTCTCTATATACAACCTTATAGTACTGTATCATGTGGATGGTTTACACTGGAGTTACATGGAAGCCTGGTGCTTCTCTGGTACACCTGTGTATGTACAGGACGAAGCTACATACGTGTGTGTGTGTGTTGTGTTTTTATCTCCCAGATATTTCTCAGCTTGGAGCCAGTTGGGACAAGGGTGTGTGTGTATGTGTGTCCAATGAGAATAGGCCTATGTATTTGAGTGGCCACCGATTTGGCATATTTTCATCAAAAAGTAATAATCTGCGTCGGTTTTGTGTGTGTGTGTGTGTGTGTGTGTGTGTGTGTGTGTGTGTGTGTGTGTGTGTGTGTGTGTGTGTGTGTTGTGTTTAAACCACAGGTGGGTAGAGCAGCAGATCGCCGTCATTTATCCTAAACGGTTTAGTCCACTCCCATATGATCATAGTCACCACAGTTATTTAGAATGGGTTGCACAGAGGTGGACAGGATGATGTGCACACACACACACACACACGCACACACACAGCTACAGGGTGCACTGGTCAAGATGATTACTGTTATTTCGTAGTCGGGCCAGGAGGCTGAAATGTCCGAAGTCATAGTGGTTCTCACACACACACACACACCACACACACCACACACACCACCACATTGAGAGGGAGTTACGCTACGTTATCTCACCATCGACTCAAATCCTCTCATACTGAATGAAGGATTAGGAAAAAAGGGGAAAGCTCTCCTTTCTCTCCCCCCCTCTGCCGGTTTAGAGTTCGCGCCTCATTGCTTCTTTCCCTCTTTAATTCACCAGTTGGCTTGTTAAAGCCACTCTCTCTGTTTCTCTCCTCTCTCTTTGTCTTTCTCTCCCTCTGTCCTCCCTCCACTACTCTTTCATTTCCGTCTCTCTGGTGCCTTCTCTCCCTCTAAGGTTGTGAACCTGCCCAGCAGGGGTCCCACACAATGAAGTGAAAGAGCTTAGGAAGCCGTATCTCACACACACACACACACAACACTCCTGTACACACACACGTACACACAAACATTTAAATGGCGGGAACAGCTGAACTTGCACTGGAACACACACACACCTCCCCCTCACTCCATCGATCACACACACACACACACACACACACACACACACAGCAGTGGAGTACAATAGAGTTGATATTGTGGTTGTCGGTGGGGGGGCACCAGCAGATACACTGGTGTCAGAATGCCTCACTGCTGGAAGGACGGAGACTGAGATGAAGAACGTTCTGGTGGGTCTTGGCGCTCGCTGTCTGCAGGGCGTTGGGATGTAGAATAGGTGAATGGAAGACACTGAAGTTTGTCTTCCATGTGGGGAAACATTCAGAGATGTATGAGATTCAAATGTAATCCCTTCTTCTTCAGAGATGCTTCCGTTTGAGACGGGAACCCTGAAGCGTAAAATCAAGGACACTTGTGTCACAGGAATCAAATGAGAAACACCAGGTTAGTAAAACTCCACAGAGAGGTTTCATAGTCAAACATACACTACATAATTACATCATAGAAAACAAATAAAAAGAGTGATGAGAAAGAAATGTCACAATGGAACCTTTTTTTAATTGCAGGTAGGAGTCTTCATGACGTATGTGCCCTTAATGTGCTGACTGCTAAATGATAAGCGAGCAAAACATGTTGCGTATATTTCTTGATCTACAGACACTCTGACTGTTGAGAAGCACCAGTGAAGTGGCAGTAGTAGTAATGAGGACTTATGTTGGAGGACATTTAAGGATCTACATCGACAGCTGCTTAAGAACAGCGCAAATGTGAATGTTCTATTTGACTCGACAATTAAAATCCCATCATCGGTGGAAGTTTGAACCAAAATGGAAACTTTACATGAAGACATTGTAGCGTGAAACGTGAGCGTCTTCTTATCAAAGCAACACAACGTGTGTTAGGGAGCCTCCGCAGTCCAACCAAAGACTAAAGACTTCAGACCGGAGTCTGCATGGACCCAGAGTCTGTACGACTGTGTACGATCATTCTGGTTCTGAACAGTCCCCCTCGAAGGCAGAGCTGTCAGCGAGACGGGGAGACTGTCGGGGAGGACATGACGACGCCCAAATGAGGAGAATGATGCACACGGTCTGTCGGAAACAACAGACGGGAGTGAAGAATGGAAAAAAAGAGAGGACTTCCCACCTGCGGCTAATGCTGCGTAAAGTGGAAGTGGTTGTTGGCGTGTTTTCCGATGAGAGGAAATGTTCAAACTGGATGCTGCTGATGTGGACAGACTTTGGGGCTTTTCCCTCCGACACCAGCACGAGCACATTCAGTCCTCATCTGCACGTCTAGAAATCCAAGACCATCTTGTGTAAAAGACTTGCAGAACAGAGCATGCACTTTTTACATTTACCTTCTGGTACTGTGAATATATCGGCGAGAACACTTTTTGTCTTTGCGTGTGGAGTAAAGAGAAGGCATGCTGGGTAATCACGGCACACAAGGGCATTTAGTCTCCCGAATCGACTGCGTGTCGTATTGATAGCTGTAAAGTTGAAGCTGTTTCCCGTCGGGGGATAATAATCAGCGAGGTCCGGACTTCAGTGACCACATCGCCGACTCCAAGCCGTGCACCTACACACACACACACACACACCATATATATACACACACACACACATGAAACACCAAGCAGAAACTGTAAGCCGTGTTCATGTCTCTGTCGTCATGGTTATGTTCTGGGAACTTCCACTGTTAATTAACACAAATCAAATTCTACAGCCAATAGTGTTGTTTTTATACATATAGCGACTCAATCATACACTCACTTAACTAAACCTGTTGTTTTATGGACACACAGACTGGCGGATTGATGATAGATTGAGACATAGATACATACTGTCCCTTTCATCGGCACACATATAGATACATAGGGATTGTATATACCAGTGGAATATGTAATAAAGGCTGTCACAGTTGGGATTGAGGATAACTCTGCACTTAATATCCTCGTCTCCTTGCCAGTGGCCTCGATGCCAAAATCCATACTCCATTAACCTCTATTGGTGATGATGCTTATATCATTAGCTTGTGTGTATGTGATGAGGATGATGATGATGATGATGATGTATAGGTTAATGAAATATTTAGGCTGTGTGTGTGTGTGTGTGTGTGTGTGTGTGTGTGTGTGTGTGTCGGGACTAAATGAGTTCTTTGGGATTCTTTACATGTGAGAATCAAAAGGGCTGGTTTAAGTGTATGACAGGAAATAAAATGTGCATTTATGCTCTCCTCCCCTTTTATCTCTTATAGACGTCTGTGTTCCCTCCTTTGTTCCCTATTTAATATCAGCTCCTTTCTTGATCTGATGATTTTCCATTTGCAGTATAAATTCTGAAAATCAAACTGTAATTAAAATTGCGTTTCCCCAAGAAATCATTGTTTTGATTTGTGGGCGAACTGATAACCGGAACAGCACATTGTCTTCATCGGTGCTGTTCTCCCGGGGACATGGACTTAGCTACCAACTGGGACGGAAGCACTTTGTGCAAAATCTGCACTAAAAACAGTTTGTTATATTACCTCGGTTCCACCCGCCTCCAGGCATTTCACCAGCTGGAGCTCCGAGGTGGTTGCTGAACCCTTTGTGTTATCTCAGCCCTCAATTAAAGAGAGGCAGCTAACGTCGCCTCCTTTCTAGAAGACTTCCACGTATGTTGGAGTGAGCTGGAGCCGGTGGGTGAGGCTGCCTCCCATGGACAGTTAACTCACATATCTGTGGGGGTCTCTGAAAATACAGCAGCATAATATTTGAATTACGAATAAAGCTGTTTCCCCTTTCACATATGTCTGGAAGAAATACAATTTTAGATATCTAGAAATAGGATTTATAGTGGTAATAATGTGTTTCTCTATTGACATTCTAACTAGACGACAATTTTGACTCGGAAAATGTCATTATAGATATCTAAAACTAAGTATATGTAGTATTAGAGCAGACTGGCATGTACTCCATATCTGGGTCCATTAAGACACATCAGACTAGTTATCAACATCTGTATGGTTTTTTGGGGGAAGGTGTTGTAGACTCCAGTACAGTTACACCCTTGTATGGAGTAATATTAACATTAAAGATAAATTGCATGACATGACAAGGAATAAATGTAATAAAGCATGGTGAACGCACCATGGCTGCACTACAAAAAAATACCTTTTTTTGTTTTTGTTTTTGGAGACACCCACAGAGATGATAACCTGAGTCCTGAACACAGGCTTTAACTGCTCACTAACAACTAGCTATTATCCAGCACTTCTCTTCGGAGGCTCAGTCAGCCGAGGCCAAAGGAACTGCTCTGAGCTTAGACTCTGTCATACAGATACAACACATGTGATCCTCCTTTTAACATTCTCTCACTGTATACTGTAATTCCTCGGATGAGTCTTCAGGTATAATCCTCAAACATCCAACCTGACGCTGCAGATGAGAACACATGTACGCTGCCAGAGGAACTCTTCCGTTGTGCCATCAGCATGAGAAGCTCATGGTCCTTGCGTTTCATGGTAAAGCATGAGCTGAGCTTTGACAAAAGCAAGGGTCAAATATTACCTTTTTTGAGGACGAGATGTTGCTGGTCCCAGCTGGTCCAGAGAACGCCACCCTCCAGGGATCTTTTCATGAACTCAGCCTCGGATGTGTCCCTGTGTGATCATCCCCTCGTCCTCTGGTGCCGTTATGCTCAGTCTCTTGGCCGTATCTGAGCTCATGTTGTTCCATCAATCTTCTCCTCGGAGAACAGGAACAGGAGAACGGGACGCTTCTCCTCAACGTTGGAGGCTCTCCTTCAGTGGCGTCAATTCAGCCAAAGCTAAGGTATGGCAAGGTTACTAGTCACATGACTTAACTACAGTATCAATCAATAAACATGCCCAGCAAATAATCATAACAAAAGTGACAAGTCTGCTTTGTAGCTTATCTGTGTGGTTAGGAAAATTTGAACTTTTTCAAATGGAGTCTCACTCATATCCCGCTAACATAACTATGGACACAAACACTTAACTACGCACGTTAATCAATCAATTCAGTCAAATGCGCCGTTACATTCTCAGCACCATGGATAGCAAGGCAGGGTTATAGATCAGTAAAAGCCTTTCTGACAAACACAATTTCACTCATTCTGTTCACTTCATTCACTATGTAATTGCAACAATATCACGTGAACATACCAGGTCAACTTAAAACTGTTAAAGTCCAAATGCAAAGAGGAGAGGGAGGGAGGGAGAAGAGGGTGCTGAGTGGCTAACGTTAACAGTCTGAATCCCGCCTTCACTACCTGGTCCTCCTCCCTCCCCTGCTGGGGCAACATTGGACCCATCACCTGCCTTTTTTTATAAAAAAGATTCTAAAGTTATCTGCTTCCTTTTCATGTTAGTTAATTAGCTTAGCAAAACCAAAACGCGATAACAATAATGACCCAGCTCTGACCTCCGTCGTCTAGTCAGGGGGGGCTGGGAGATACCACATTTCAAGATATGGAGGGGGGATACAAGTGATAATATCTAGAGAAATCAATTGTGTTGTTCTGATTTTCACTTGTAGTTAATTTATATGTATTAAATAATAGATTAATCAATACAAATTGACACGGAGTAATTCCATACATTTATTAAAAAAAAAAAAAATGAATATTTACATTTTCCCCTGGAGCCGAGGTGTGGCAGCTGCCATACCTTGCCATACCCAATTGACGCCCCTGCTCTCCTTCATGTTCTGATGGACGATAGAGCAGTTAAACCCACCCATGTGTGACTTAATGGAATCAATGTCAATTTCCTTCCAAGTGATTTCCTCAGTCCCTTGTTACGTAGATATTACTTGAAGGACTAACAGCCATGACCAAACGGTGTGTGTGTGTGTGTGTGTGTGTGAAGACAACAGTGTGTGATACAATTCTTAGGAATGTGATCTATGCATTATAAAGGTTGTGTTATGTTCTTATTATACATGTTTGCATTGCTGTATTTTATAAATGGTATATATATTTTATTTATTTATTCCATTTCTTCTTAAAAATATTTTAAATTCACCACTTGAATTTATAAACAATCCCAGAGAAATAAATAGTTAGACAAAGTAAAGGAAATAAAAACATGAATAATAAGGGGGGTTTAGCTCAGGAGGTAGAGCGGGTTGGCTGGTAACTGATTGCCGGTTCGATCCCCGGCTCCTCCAAGCTGATTGCCTGGTGTCCCTGAGCAAGACACCTCACCCTAACGAGCTGGCTGTCACCCTGCGTGGTTGACTCCGCCGTCGGTGTGTGAATGAATGGGTGAATGTCAGAATCAGTCATTCCTGTAAAGCGCTTTGGAGAAAAGCACTATATAAATGAAACCATTTACCATTTAATAACAGTAATTATTTAAATGTATTTAATACACCAGATTTAAAATAATGTATTGTTCAGCTAAAACATTTCTACTATACATTTCAATAATCTACAGTGAATAATGCACATCTCACAAGACTTAAATATAATTCTTCTGATTCTTCTGCTACAAAAATATTATTAAAAGGCATTCCGATTTCCTCCCAGAAATACACACACAGCAGCAGCATGTACTTCCACTGATACACACACACACACACACACACACACACACACACACACACACTCACACATACACATCAAACACTTGCTCTTTAGATCTTTTATTTGCATTTAATCATAGCATATCTAATTGTCAAAATCACAATTTCAAAGATGATACATTTCCAGAATAATGTGGGGGAAATGTGTGAGTATGTGTGTGTATCTCTGTGTTTGTGTGTATCTGTGTGTGTGTGTGTGTGTGTGTGTGTGTGTTTGTGTGTGTGTGTGTGTGTGTGTGTGTGTGTGTTGTGTGTGTGTGTGTTTGTGTGTGTGTGTGTGTGTGTGTGTTTGTGTGTGTGTGTGTGTGTGTGTGTGTGTGTGTGTTTGTGTGTGTGTCCTGGTGCTTGTCTTCTGCTGAGACCCTTTTAGTTAAACCTCCCTCTCTCCCCTCAGTACCTTTAGTTTATACAGCTGCCTCAAAACCTGTGCACATGCACACACACACACACACACACACACACACACACACACACACACACACACACATACACGTACATGTGGGTGTGCCTCCGTGTGTGAGAGGGTGACAGAGAGAGAGAGAGAGAGAGCGGAGGTGTAGTTTCTGTGCTATGAATACATACAATGTGGTCGGGAAATCGGGGAGATCAGAGCAAAAGAATGCGGGGAGAGGGGAGTGAAGAGAGGGGGAGAGAAGAGAGGGGGAGGGAGTGCCTCTCGCCCCGGCCCTCCTCCCCCGCTCCTCTCTCCACACATCTACACCTCCAGCCTCCAAATGCCGAAATCCTGCCCCTCCCTCCACTTCTCCCCCCTTCTCCTTTCTCTAACCCCCCCTCTGTGTCAGCCAATCCCTGTCTCCCCTCCGCTCCCTCTGGCCTCATTGGCTCCACCTCCCCGCTTCTCGCTCAACCAGCAAGAGAGCTCCAAACTTGCAGGAGCTGAGAGAGAGAGAGGGGAGAGAGGCGGGCAGAGCAGCTCTCACACAGCAGAGGAGGCAGAGGCAGCGAGGAGACGGAGCTCTCACACACACACACACACACACACACACGGAGAGCAGCAGCAGCAGGCGGACAGACAGAAAGCCACCAGAGTAGAGAAGATAGAGAGAGAGGGCAGCCTGCTTCTTCTTTACCTGCCAGCGGAGAAGCAGAGGGGACCCGGGAGAGAGTCCCGTCCTCCCCGCTGTTCCTCGGTGTCCGTCCCTCACTTGGAGTGCAGAGCTGGAGGAGAAGAAGAAGTGAGAGGAAAGCGGGAGGGCAGTCCCACTGATAGAGAGAGAGAGAGAGAGAGAGAGAGAGGTGAACCTCAGAATAAAAGGTTTTTTTATATTTGTCACAAAGCAGAGAAGGAGAGAGGGAGAGAGAAGGAGGTGTGCTGGTCTCATGCGAACCTGAAAGGACCCTATGTGTTTTTGGGAGCATTAACCCTTTAAGCCGGGGACACTGGAGTACTCACACAGACAAGGTAGATCACTGCTTTTCTTTTCCTCTCTTCAAGCTGCACGGTGTGTGTGTGTGTGTGTGTGTGTGTGTGTGTGTGTGTGTGTTGGGTCAGTGTGTGTCTGCATGCCTTGGGAAATTGCTTGGTCCCTCGTCAATTGCCTCTCATTGTGTGAATTCACTGACTGAATG
The DNA here is from genome assembly GCA_029853015.1 of Chelidonichthys spinosus. Classification (NCBI taxonomy): domain Eukaryota; kingdom Metazoa; phylum Chordata; class Actinopteri; order Perciformes; family Triglidae; genus Chelidonichthys; species Chelidonichthys spinosus. Next base: position 6,069,971 of record CM056824.1, read on the forward strand.
TAAACTCACAGTCAATCAGTGTGTGTGTGTGTGTGTGTGTGTGTGTGTGTGTGTGTGTGTGTGTGTGTGTGGCCTCATGGTTTAATTTGGTGAGAAAGTATCAAGAGAAGAAAAAGGGAAAAGCTGTTTTCACATCTGAGCAAAGCACCATGTTTTTAACCCTCCTCTCTTTTCTCCTTCTTCTCTCGTTCATTCTCTCTTCTCCCTGTTCTCACCCCCTCCTCCCCCATTCTCCCTTTTATTCTCACCCTCATATTTGTTTTCTCCATCCACCGCCTTTGTGCTCTCTTCTGGCCCTCTCCTCCTGCCGAGTGTTGGCTGTGGTCACACTTTCCAAACTCAAGACTGCACAGTTAAATCAGTTAGTCAGTAAGCCGACAGGCAGCCAGTCATGCAAGCCATTCCGTTTTTTTTTTATTTTATTTTTGCACTCAAGTCACTTCGTAGTCCACACAGCAACCTGTAATCCAGCAGCTCAGATTCATCTAAATCACTGTCTTCTCTTGTGAGTCGCAAAGGTTGCCAATCTATTACCATGCTACACACACACACACACACACACACACACACACACGCAGTGACACACACGTATAAATATTTCAGTGGTTAATCATAAAGTAAGCATTAGCCTCAAGGTCTGGTTTTGATTTTGAGGCCATTACGTAGAGGCGATATTCAAAGGGAATGGATATGGGGGATATTACCTTAATTAGGGCACCAATCAATGTGGAGGACGTAATGAGAAACATTCAGGACAAACTGCTGTCAGTCATAGTTGCTGGCAAAGTTACCAGAGATGTCTCAGCCCCTCCATGTCTCCTTGTGACCCGTGTTGGATCTCATTTTTCAGTTTTTTCTCCTCCTCATCCAGAGTAGAAATAGGATCTCTAGCCGGGAAGTCAGTCCGCTAGGAAGACAGGAAAGTTAGGCTGCTGTTCTCTCACAGGCCGGGAATAACTTACAGTGGGCTCATCCTCCATGTTGAGGAAATGTAGTTTCTTCTCACCCTTTTAACGTTAAATCTTGAATAATGTAATAATAAGAAAAATAACAATAAGAAAATATTAATAGCATAGGCAGTGAACTATGACTTTAAAACGCAGCCTGCACTTACATGTATTATAGTTTTGTATTATTATAATCACGTTCGGCTTTAAGTTGTCACCATGTTTTTTGAGGTTGAGTTTGAATTTACTTTATTTAAACAATTCATGACATTCATACGAGGTGTTTTAATTTCTACTGCGTACCTCAACTGTATCGTTCCTGATAATTTCACTTGGCAGACATTTATATTTTATAACTTAAACTGTATAAGTTATTATTATTATAATTATTGTTATTTTCTTTTCTCAACAAAAGGCTTCATAGGTCAATAAATAGTAATACATTTCTTTCCATTATAAAGGGTTCATAAGGTCATGAAAACAATTTGAAAATAGCAATTTCCAGGCCTGGAGACGTTTTGGAAAACAAACAAATCCAGAAAGTTTTGGAAAAGTCATGGAAAGCTGTTTCACAGATACCTGTATAATAGTGTAAAACATTTATAATAGAGTAATAACTTTATAATAAATAAATGTATAATAGAGTAAAACATTTATAATAGAGTAATAACTTTATAATAAATAAATGTATAATAGAGTAATATATTTATAATAGAGTAATACCTGTATAATAGTAATACATGTAATAATAGAGACATACATTTATAATAGAGTAATACATTCATAATAGAGTAATAGAGTAATACAGTTATAATAGTGTAATACCTGTACAATAGAGTGATACCTGTATAATAGAGTAGTACAGTTATTATAGTGTGAATACCTGTACAATAGAGTAATTGTATAATAGAGTAATAGCTGTATAAAAGAGTAATGCTTGTATAATAGAGTAATAATTTAATAATAGAGTAATAATTGTATAATAGAGTAACACCTGTATCATAGAGTAATACATTTATAATTGAATAATACCTGTATAACAGAGTAATAATTGTATAATAGACTAATACCCTGTATAATAGAGTGATACATTTATAATAGAGTAATAATTGTATAATAGACTAATACCCTGTATAATGGAGTAACACCTGTATCATAGAGTAATAATTTATAATTGAATAATACCTGTACACCAGAGTAATAATTGTATAATAGACTAATACCCTGTATAATAGAGTGTTACATTTATAATAGAGTAATAATTGTATAATAGACTTATACCCTGTATAATAGAGTACTACTTGTATAAAAGATTAATACTTGTATAGTAGATAATTACTTGTACAATAGAATATGTGGTTTAGCTTCGATAAATTGGGAAAAATCTATCTTGGTTAAATGTTACTTCAATATCCAGGCGGATTATCCATCTTTTTCATACACACAGTTGCGTTAGAGAATATTGTCATAAATGTTTATGCATATGGAAATGTCCTGGAAATGTATGGGTAAACATGTATATGAACCCTGGTAATAGTTCATCAGTTAGGTGAACTCTCTGTAAACATATTTAATACTAATATATTTTCTTGTTCTCTCACATGAGACTATGAGTGTGACCTGGTGACACAGGGACGTTGTATTCTAATGATTATATTCAGGCCTCAGACTTCATTACTTCTCTTCAACTATCTCTCATACAAACAATCTCTCAGCAATACAGCACACGTTTACACTATTTAAATCAACTCAATGTATATACTTTGTACAAAAATATCATCAGTCAGAATAAAAAAAAATGTTTTAATTAATTATCTACAGCAGAAAACAAAGACACACATTCCACTATCTGGTGAGTTATTAAAAACATTCTGGCTTTTTTTCACAACTGAGTAAATGTTAACGAGGATTCAGTTAAAATGGAAATCCGTTACAACTTTGCTTCAATTTGACAGCAGCAAACTAAACACGGAGGTAACGTGTATTTAACCCAGTAAAAAGAAAGTGACTTTCTGACAATTTAACACTTCTTTGTGTGTGTGTGTGTGTGTGTGT
>CM056824.1:6077972-6142972 GCA_029853015.1 Chelidonichthys spinosus
GTATTTCCATGCTTTTGTGCTACAGTCACACATATGATGTTACAAGATGAAACACTGGAGCTGTGCAGTGAGTTTTCTTATCGATCATTATACAGTTACATTTTACACACCTTCAATTGAATGATAATCGCTCATCAAAATTGTTGCTCATTATTTTCTGTCAATCAACTCATCAATTGATCCACAAACGTTGCTTTGACACCTCTCTGCCACCTGGTCTGGGATTTTAAAATACTGTATCTACGTCCTTTTTGTTGCCAAGCCTGTTAGCAGGAGACATATTGCTCATATTCTGGTTCATACCTCACGTTCATTAAATGTATAGTTATCCTCCGATTGTCTGTATGGGCCTCTGGTCTTTTTAAGCCCAGTCTGCTCTGATTGGTTGGCATTGTTACAGTATCAACTACAACCGCTCAGCATCTCTTCTGCTGATGACGCCATATTTGTGATGTCCAACCTTCCTGAAAACAGACGGCCACGTCTCTGATTCTTCCTTTCATACTTTCTCAATATTTATTAAACAACTCAGACCTGCTTTATAATCACCAAAGGCATGGAAATATCACATATTATAATTAAATAACAACAATAACAACAAAAATAAATATTGTATTCTGTCCAGTTGCTTTGTAATAAAAGTGTATTGTGTTGTCAATCGGTTTGTAGTTCTTCACAATACACCAAAAAAGCATATGTAGAAGTGCTGAGGATGGTGAATGTGTAATGAATGAATTATCCTATAATTGGCTGCTTAATAGTAAATATATGTTCCCCGTGTGGAGCGTATGAATATGATGGATGTGAGGTTCGTCTCTTCCTCCCCAGACTCTTCCTCACTAAACGCTCGCTCTCTCAGCCACGACACTTCTTGACCTTTCTTTTTACTCCACTTTTCCCACATTAAGGCTCATCATTATCCTCCGTATCACTCATTTCCACTTTATCACTTCCTGTACAACAACATGGTATCAGTGACGGGAGGGAAGAAAAAAAAGCAGAGCGAGCCAGCAGATTCAGCCTGGTTTACACAAGGCCGAGAGGAGATGAGAGGGAGCGGGGCTGAGCGATGAGGTGCTCGCTGACTAAGTGTTTCTTATCAGAGAGCGAGTCCAGATGGTCTGCAAACACACCTCCCCTTCATCCTCGCTCCTCTTCTTCCTCACCCCCCTCTTCGTCCTACTTCCTACATGTCTTCACACTTGTAATCCCCCTTTTCCTTGAATAGTATCCAGGATTCCTCGTGCATGGAGACATGGAGAGGGTACAAATGGTATAAATGGCGTGCCACCTCAGATAAAGGCCGAGCGTGTCTGTGATAATAAAACCTCTTTTTCCAAAGAGCTGCACTCACTCCATCACTGTCTGCCGCCATCGCAGGCCTTGAGTACGTCATCACGTCACGTCATTAGTCATTACGTCGAACTCTGCTTTCCTTAAAGTTACTGCGAGGAAGTTTGAACTGCAGTTTAATATTGAATATGAGTTCTACCAGAACATGAGACCATCAGTGGGAAAGATGCCTCGCTGCCACAAACTCATTCATTAGAACGCCGAGCGCTCTGACCGCCGCTGACGGACTAGCGCTGCTCCTTGGCTTGTTCCTATCTATTTGGGCTACAATCTATTTGTCTGGCGTTGTTTTCTCACCGTGAGGATGCCGCTTCACACCTTCTCTGGCTGAGCTGCTCATCACTCAGCGTGACAGCAGCAACGTTGGAGCAGAGAGGATGATCCGTCAGAGACAACATGGACGCTGATAAAAGCACCAAACTCAGCAGCAACATTCAGTGTCGGCCGGTCCGATCTGCTCCCTCTGCTTTGAGATGTCGTCTGTCCGACGTTATAGGACACACCGACACAGCAAGCTCCTCCTCCATTTCCTACAGCGACAACACCAGAGCAGCCACCTTCCACTCAAGAGGTGGAGCGCTCCGTTGGCCTCATTAGGAGCGGAAAAGGTGCTGGAGCTGCTCAGGAAAGACCCTCAAACAGTCATTCAGGGACACATGTCACCCCTCGGGTACCGTCCCATTCTAGTCACAGACGCCTCACACCTCCACCACTGGGATTCTTACCGACCCTGTACATAACGGAAACCTCAAAGATGATATTATTATTGCTAATATTACTCATTAGGTGACCGTGGAGGAGAGAAATTGTGGAAAATTGGGCGTAATGATGGTAACATTCCAGGGCAGCACTGAGAAATAGTAACATGCATCACACACACACACACCACACACACACACGGGCTCCTTTCAGGTCTTATCTAGCTGCTGGGGGAAATGAAGACAGACGATGTGGCGGTAAAATGAACCATGAGCACCTGGAGTTGGTGTGTGTGTGTGTGTGTGTGTGTGTGTGTGTGTGTGGGGGGGGGGGGGGGGTGTTTACCTGCTGCTGGTGGCCTCCCCCTCTCTGTTTTATGACGGAACATATCACGTGACTGATGACTGATCTGCTCGTGTATCGTTCATCTTAATAGGTTTTGAATGAACAGAACTAAAGTGGGAGGGGCTTAACTTCACAGCTTCAGCTACAGTTGGAAACAATGTGTTGACTTTATCTGTCATTGTGATCATTGTTGTCACGGTGATGAATCCACAGCCAATTACCTTTTGTGTCTGCTGTGTTGATGAAAGGATCTAGTTTCACGTAGTTTCTGAGATTCTTCCACACAAACCTTCTTCTTCTTCTTCTTCTTCTTCTTCTTCTTCTTCTGTGCATGTCTGTGTTTCCAGAGGCTTTTGCAGCCAATTGACGACCACACACACACACACACACACACACACACACACCATATTTATTCCTGTTTATTCTTTGGCCATTTTGATTACATTTTGCTCCCATGAAGTGACTCAGCAGAAAAAAAGGTCCATGAGCATGCAGTGCAGTGAGGAAAGCGAACCTGCTAACTGGAACATGGTTGTAGTGTTTCACACAGAGACACCTCAGTCAGGATGATGTGAGGAAGAGACAATATGAATGTGCGCTCCTTTCATGTATGCGGTCTCACCCACTCAAGCGGAGAGGGAGAGGGGTGGGGGAGGAGGGAGGAGAAACAGGAGAGGGGAGGAAATATCTGGGAAAAGAATACATGCTTTTCATTCAGTCTCATCATCGGCGCTGTGAAATCACTGCAGAGCGAGTGAAGAGAGCGAGGAGCTCAGTCTGACTGTCGGAAAAGAAGTGAACCTATTGAAGCAGACAGAAAAGACAAATCTGCGGAAGTATAAAGCAAACACACACACACACACACACACACACACACACACACACACTTAACCCCATGTCCTCATTATGGTTACCCCCTCCTACCACTCCCTCCTCCTCCTTCACCCCTCCTCCTCCCTTTTCTCTTTGTTTAGTCACGTCAGGGCCGAGGCAAGGTCGCCCTCCCATCAGGCCACAGGGTCAACTTACAGGAAGTGTGTGTGACCTGTGCTGACACGGGGCTTTGTTAATGCCATGTTGTGGTTCTTTCACCTTAAAGCAGATCGTCGGGGTGATAGCTGGACACACACACAAGCCAACTGGTTTCAGTGAGGAGGAGACGTTCTCATCAAAGAGAGGGTTTCCCACTTGGCCGTGTTGTATGCAGGCCATTGGGTTTCATTTGTTTTGTGCTTGATCAGCACCTTTTCATCTAACCTACCTGTGTGTGGGAGCACGCATGTAAATGCGTTGTTGTATCTCTGCTGCATGGGCGGCCTGTGAATATGAGTTTGTCTGTCTGTGTTTGCTTTCTGCATCATGAATCAATATTACCGTCCTGTTCCCTCTTCTCCCTTTCTTATCCATTCCTCTCTGCACTTCCTTCGATCTCTCTTTTCAATAATTAATTTTTTCCCTTGGATCAAGAATATCTCACAACCTTAGAAAAGTCATACAGTAACCACAGTTCATTTAGTAATGAACACTTTGACTAAATCACTTTGTCAGACACCTTTTTTTACACGTTCAAGGTGAAACGAGAGCAAGGCGATAACAAGAAGGCCCCGACGTCTTCAAGTCTTCCAAGTTTATCAACAACTATGTGAACATGCAATAAAGCAATATTATATATCATAGTATAAGACTCAAATATACCTCAAAATAAATGTGTTGAAAAAACAGAGGGGATTAGATATTGCTTATTCCTATTGAAATGCACCAGTAATCACTTTTAACCAGGTGCAATGATTACATTATGTGTCACAATTACCCAGGTGACATTTTAGTCATGCATCACAATTTGTTTGGTGCTATAAAGGAGACAAGACATGACAAATGATTCCAACATTATGGGCGACCCTTTATATATATATATATATATATATATATATATATATATATATATATATATATATATATATATATATATATATATACTGTATATACTGTATATATAGGTACTGAAGGTATTCACACACCAAGTCCGTGTTTTTTCTTTTTTTTTTAATCATCATCTGATCAGAGTAGTCAGAGGGTAGGATTTGATTATTTTATTCATTACTAAAATTCATAATATGAGACCAAAGTTTGTCCCTGATTTGGGACTAATGAATGAATGACATTGTGAAGCTGCCTATCACAATCACTGCTGTCTAATCTGTTCTACATCCTTTGGTTCACCTGCCACAATCTATTACATCCTGCATCTCTGTGGTCTTCACGTTGTTTGTCTGGATGAATGGAGTGAATGGGCTTATCGAATGTAATTCTGCATGCTGACGTTTGCCGTGGCTCTGAGTGGGCGGTCGGCATCATTTTAGGACTCACTTGTCTGCTTTGTGATTTAGACTTTCAGATGACTAATTCAGTCGCGCGTCTTTTGACAACCTCAGAGAAGGAGCATGAAGGTGTTTTGTGAGTGTGATCTGTGGGTGGAGTAGGTAATAGTCATTGCAGTGCAGGAGAGTTTCTACTTGAGGAACAAGTAGCTTAAGCTGTATATCATGCAGAGGCCCTCTTGGCTTCTGCTCTGTTCAAGAGAAACGGTCACAATTGCCGTCTCTGTGATGGATTTGATTGTTGTTGCTTTTAAAGCAAACTGGTGGCTCGACAAAGGAGCTGTTTAATGCACACGTTCCATCTACATCTGGCAGATTAAACCCGTTAAGGTGTGAGATGCTGTCGTTCACACAAGCAACAGCTTAACATCCTTGTGATGCAATAGGACCGTTCACATGCCACGACCAATACTGTACTGCTGCAGGAGCGTCAGAGCTTAATGCAATGCACATACTGTGCCGATGGGGAGCTTAGCACCAATTTTACTACTTCTTGAGCCGTCAAACTGCCGTAACTAATTTACTGCCATCGTGGTATTGGCTTCATATTCACTTATGACCACTTAATGGCAAAATGCTGTCACATTAAAAGTAAATGGTGCGTGTGTGGAAGTGGCTTTTGTTTCTCAGGGGATGAATGGAATCCAATCCTGCTTCACCACCAATGTTATTATGTAGAATACACATTCTGCTGTAATACAAGGGAGTTGCAGCGTACCTCTCTATGACTCACGGTGGCATCAAACATCTGTTGAACTATTAGTCGTGTTGCCTCAAGGGAAACATTTGCATGCAGTCGGTGAACAAAGAATACAACCTGTACGTGCATGTGTACGCCGTAACGTGTTTGTTGGTGCTTGCAGGCAAAGTTGGCTTCATTGTAACTGCATCATGTACTCAGTTGTTCCATTGTAAGTAGCCATGGGCTAGTGTTAGCAGCTAGCCCATGCCCAGCTGGCCAATGCCTGCGCTCTACGAGGCCATCATAACACTCGCACAGCCGTCTTGTAGTTTTGTAGTAAATGCAGAGTCCACTCCGCTCGCCGCCGGCCCGTTGAAGTGAAGTCCTACCTCAGCGGAGTGCCTCAGCTCGCGGGGTGGGCTGGCTCTCGCCGGGGTTGGCGGTGGACGCCATTTTTGTTATAAAAGGACCGGTCCAGTTCAAGTGAGGTCCCACCACTGATCTGTAATAGGTCTGTAGCGCCTCCTTTAGCAATTCTGTGTCTCATTTGTCATTATTAAGTAATGAATTATTATTTCAAGGTTCTTTATTTATCACATACACAGATGAGATGCAACCTTCTCTCTAAATATCAGCCTCGGCCAATGAAAAACCCATATCGGTCGACCACTGATGGCGACACAACCCTGAGGCAACTGGACTGTCCCATTCTGACTGTGGAGGGTTATCTCACCAGCTCTCTCCACACCCCTCCCCTGGTCGCTACAACGGGATTGGGACGCTGTCAATGAAAGCCTTTGCTGTTTCATATCCATATTATTAGAATTATAAATGATGCACAAACAACCATCTCCACCAAACGGCCGCCCCTCCTCTCTCTCCACCTGACCTCCGGGTGCCTGAGAAGCTACTCGTGGCAGTCGACCTTTTCAGAGGCGAGCAGACTGAACATTGCGAAGAGAAAATGCACCGACTCCGACAGCAGTCCGGCACACGTTTGAAATCCTTGGGTGGATTCTTTCCTGCCAACGTGTGGTGGTCGCTGTCTGGAGGTGCTTCATTAATGTCCCGCCAGCTCCTTTAATCTGCGCAGCGGGGATTCTCTAGATATTTGTTTCAACGCAGACTCTGCTTTCCGTCTGTTTCCGGGTGATAACGGTCGTCATGTGAATGCAAGCTAAAGCCATTGCTTTTGTATTGAGCAACATAAACAACTCCTCATGACCACTCCTCCATCCTCATAACTGACATCAACAAACACTGTGTTGGCTACATTCTCAAAGCGTCTCGTTCCATTGCTATAAAAGCAAGAAAACACTCATTTAGATGTTCCACGTCGTCTGTCAGCTTTCGTTCTCCCTGTGACATGAATTGCCCGACATAAACGACGCCGTATTCCTTCCCTGTTGCATGTGTTACAACCCGGGGCACTTTGGGAACAGGTGGATAACCGCTTCTCTTGTTGCTTCCAAATGAAAGGAAAAAAGGAAAGGGAGATCTAATTTCATCATTTCATGTCAGCACGGCACGCTACTTTAATAATGAATCACTTTGTTTCTTTCCAAAGGCATATATATATGTTGGGCTGTCACAAAGTGACTGCTCCAGCTGCATTCCTTGCTGATGAAACCCAGTAGATTAGGTTGAGTCATTGGACTCCACAGCCTTGTTGCAGCTTTGATATGTTCTCCTAAAGTCAAAGATGCACTTCAGCTTCAAAGTCGTGTCGTGCTGTTGATCAGGACGACTCGTCAGTACGCCTAACTGTCTCTGTGGGCTCATAGCTAAATCCTTCCCAGGAAATCACTGGAGGACATGCTATTTCCACTACTCATGTCCCACATTCAGGAACGCTCCCATGCTGCACCTTTCTACACTCGCCATGGCGATGGCAGGATGAACAGGACGAGGGGGCGAGGGGCGGTCCAGATGGGGGGATGCAACACCGAAGGTGTGTTCACTCCAAACGCCAAGCACATTTTTTTGCGTGGCTCTCTAGTTGAACTTGAGCGGGAAACACCTTTATATGAGTGGACGGGGGCCAGATATGTCTGCATGGTAACATGGCCCATTTCTCACCTCAATTACAACAAATCAGTACAGAATGAATCTCTCAATACACATTGTATCTGCTAACAAGTGGCTGTTGATGTCGATCCAACATGTAAATGCTGTTTATGTCTGATGCCAACGTGTGATTGATTAAAAATTACACAAGTATGCCAGGCAAGGAAAGGCACTGATGGAAACGCTAAACAGCAATCGGTTTGCTGGACGGCAACACTGAATGCACAACATGGATTTATGGAGTGCTTTTGCTTGCTATTTACCTCGGTATGATGTGTGTGTGTGTGTGTGTGTGTGTGTGTGTGTGTGTGTGTGTGTGTGTGTATGGTTGTTGCGCCCACTCACTGTGCAGTTAATGCCGGTGGTGGGGCTAGCTAAGTCGACCAATTATGTTGACTTCCATATGTAGAGTAATGCCCACTCAACGGTTCACTGGATGCACACACACACACACACACATGCACACACACACACACTAAGATGGTCACTTTTCTCAGCCTTTTCCCCCTTTTTAATTACACTCTCACAGACACTTTTATTTAATTCATGCACTTCATTTGCATATGTGGTACAGATGAGTGGGTATGGCTTAGCTGTAGTCTCGGGACATAATTACATTTGCTCTAGTGGATAGAGACAGAGACAAGGGAGAGCTAACTACAAAAGGCACTGAGCTATTAGCATTGTATAGCTTCTCCTGGGGTTCGCCTTCACCTTCTCTTTTATCACCACACACACACACACACACACACACACACACAAAGGTGCACACATGGCACACACGTGTCCATTTGTCCTCACTGACCTGCTAGCTTTGGTCTGTGTCGCTACACAGTAGACCCACTCTTCTCAGTCTCTCCCTCTGTCTTCTGTCTCGGCTAATTCCTTTGCATCAGTGACACTCAGACGGGCTAATTGCCTTAAAAGTAATCGACCTCAAGACTCAGCAAATGTGTGTGAGGGAGTCCTGCTGCAGTCTGTCTGGGAGGTTCCGTCTGTTTGCTCGGGGAAACACTGAGGTGGTCTTCAAGGATCTATTGTTATTGTGCAGGGATGCACAACGACACAAAAACAGTCGTTCATTCCTTTTTCATCCTATTTCCATCACAAGGAATCTAACAACAAAAACCATCCTCTGCTCAGATAACATGGCCGACATAGCGTTAAACATCCCATAAAGTCTGACTGTTTGAGCACCAAGAGTCCACCTCCTCTGGTCCTCGGGATGAGATCCAGATTGTTGTATTGCATAGCCATGGTACTGTGGTACATTTGTTGCACAATCCAGGGTTTATTGTTTCATACAAATCCGTGATGTCTGTATAATTGTCTGCGTGTATAAATAGATAGATATAACAGGTAGTCCATTCACCCAACTGGATAAGAAAATAGGAACGTTTAAAGTCACAGAAACAATGGCGTAAGCTGTAGTATTGGAGCTGAAGAGTCAGACACAAGGTGTCTCAGAAAGTACAGCTTGAGTCGTTTCTAAAGAACTGTGGTTTGCGGCGCCCACGGTAGCGTAACGTGTTAAATAGTAGCCTTTACAATGACGACGGTACGCCCACGAGGAAAAGGCAGCGCAGGAGGGGCAGTCACAGTTACAGTAAAAAACAACAGCTCAGTTGTTCTTAACTTCATGAGAGTAATCATTGTGACTGTGTTTTCCTTTTAACCGTGATTCTGCCTTTAGTTAAAGGCCTTTAATATTCTCAGAGGAGATAGTTGGTTCACTTTGCCCAGAATGTGGAAGAGAAAAAAAAGCAAACATTGTGAATGAGTCCAACTGGCTCCTGGATGTCTGCAGCTGTCTTAGGTGGACTCTTAAATGTTTGTTTCTGCACTTACAGTCATAAATCTCCCATTTCTCACCCAGATCCCGGCTTCAGGCTAATTGCCCCACAGAGTTACAGCTCACCATAAAACAACTCTGCATCCATAGGGACTGGATTCAGGCTACTTATCTCATTTGTGCGGTGGGCTGGCAGGGGGATGCGCACCACTAGATTTAGTTTGTGTTCCAGACAAATTTCCAGAGAACCATTTGGTTTAAGTGGAACTTTTCATCGCCCATTTTCTCAGTGAAGCAGCGTTTGTGTGCGTGCTGGTGAAACATCTACCTCCCTGCCGTCTACTGACACCAGTGAAAACAAGGATTCTTGCTGCATTCAAATGGATTTGATGTTCCATATTTGACGAACGCATTGTATATGTTCACACATCCATTTATGTGGCGTCATCTCAGCTCAATCAGCTCCTTCTCCGGTTTCTTTTCAAACGTGATGACAGCCCCGTTTGGAATGTGACGCTCCAGTAGACACCGATTCTCCTCCATGTTTCCTTTCAAGCCGCAGAGCGAAGCTGCACATCTTTAACTTCTCACTCGCTTCAACGCCTCTGAAGGCTCCGGCAGTTTCAAACAGAAATATTTGTTTTGGAGAAGTCATATTCAACTTAATTTGCCTGTATTTTTTATAGCGTATCTCTTTGACCATCGATCACAAACAGTGACAACGTGTGACAGTTCTCATTGTTTCTGCTCACAGCATCCATTAATTACTGAACAATTAATAACGGCTTGTCAGTGAAATTGAAAAAGTAATTTTTACACACTTCACATCAAATATACATCTAGTTGTAGCTTAGGAGTGTGTGTTCATTTGTGCACTGGGACGTAGTGTAAAAGTGCATGTCCATATTTGGGCACGTCTTTATGCCATATTCTTAATCATTTCTGGTCAGCACCTTGTTTTCACAGTCAGTGGGCGTCGTGTTGGCTTGTCACTACTCATGAGGCTGATGTTACAGAAGACTTCCAACTATCTGATGATCCATCGTTACTGAAAAATACTTTTTATAATTATTATGTATCATGAGATACACTTATGAAGACATTGGGTGGATGTGTATGTGTGTGTGTGTGTGTGTGTGTGCGTGTGTGTGTGTGTGTGTGTGTGTTTGTGTAGTATTTGCATGTGAGCCTGTGCATGAGTTGAATCATGCACGATATTGTTATTTTTCTTGAGGCATTCATACTGAGCTAAAAATTCCTGGGAAAGAGCCTGTAGCCTTGTTTGAAAATATGAACTGCAGCTTAACACGGATGTTGATTTGGAGTCTGTTGTGTCCCTGCATGCTGATTGGGTCATTATGGGGCCGATGAAACTGAAGAATCATACAGTCCGTAATAAGAGGTGAGGAGTTCAGCAGGAGTGTAAATGGTACCTTTATTTAACCAGAATACACAGGCTGGTAACCAAACACCTGACCCTCCTCACGGTTCACCACTCACAGTCTCCTCTAAAGGATCTCTTCAAATACAAAGCATTAATATGGCAGTTTACAATTTGTTACGTCAAACATCCTTCAGTCATGTCTCCCTCTGTGTGTGTTGTTATTGTTATGAGTGTGCCTCATGGCCGCTGCTCATATGGTGGTAACAGCTGATGACAACAGTGTAGCTCTTCCAGCAGTGTGGCTGTTGCTTGTATTGATAGCACTGTTAACTGGTTGCGGCCGGCTCAGCTATCACCATGGAGATGTTAGAAATGCCCTGGATTTGCAATGTAACACCTTTAACGGCAGTTAAACCCGCATGTGATCATCAGAATCATCAGTATGAACCATCGATGTATCAGACCTGATGTGTGAAACAGCGTTTACAACTGTGTTTGCCTGCTTGTACAATCATGCAGTGTTTACTTGAGACTCAATGGTATCTTTCCATAGTCTTGTAAACAGCTTGGCTTCTCTTAAACACACACACACACACACACGATGGAATACAATTACAACAGATAAGCAGAGAGGCACAAAGTCACACTAAGAGAAAAAAAAGCAAAACAAGTAGAAGGAGAGCGAGAGAGAGAGAGAGAGAGAGAGAGAGAGAGAGAGACTAAACCCAGTCCTATCCAGAGATGCAGAGATGCGCATGTGGATTTTCCAATGAATGGACGACAAAGCCCAGTGCTCTGATGTGCAGGCAGGCCATCACCGTGGAAACGGATTAGTGACCTAAATCACAGCAAGGTCCCACTCAGGTACACACTGTGGTTGTGTGTGTCTGCACGTGTGTGTGTGTGTGTGTGTGTGTGGTTTTGTGTGCATGCGTGTGTGTGTGTGTGTGTGGTGTTTCTATGTGGGACAGTGAATGAATGTGCGTATGTGCATAATAAGGTTGAGTTTTTGGATTGTGTTAGTCAGCATATTGCTGCATAAACAAAAGCTGTGTGGTGAATACAATCTGCATAGTAAACACCTAAAGGGTGTGTGTGTGTGTGTGTGTGTGTGTGTGTGTGTGTGTGTGGATCAGCAACCTTGTCAGTAAACATTAGTATAAAGCAGTGTGTTTATAAGCTATAACATTCAGTTAGAGAGGAGGATTCATAGGAGGTTGATATTATAAATAGCAAAACTCCTTCGTAGAAAATCACTGCTTTATGACCCACTGTGGTGCAGCTGCCCTTGAGCAAGGCAGTGGTTGGCAATAGAATAATGTGGGTGTGTGACTGACTTCAGTTTTGGGGCCGTCATGCTGCTGGACTAGACTTTCTCACCCACAACACCTGTCTGTCTGTGGCTCGGCAGACATCTTCATCACTCATTTACTACTACCAGTCATTTCATGGTGGACACATGATGTCCATCATCTGGTCTGAGGTCAGCATCTGGACCTCTCAGACTGGCAAACAAACAAGAAGCAGAACACTCCATGGAGCTGCAGTTAGACAGGGTGGTGTTGTTAGACAGGGTGGTGGTGTTAGACAGGGTGTTGTTAGACAGGGTGGTGGTGTTAGACAGGGTGGTGGTGTTAGTCAGGGTGGTGGTGTTAGACAGGGTGTTGTTAGACAGGGTGGTGGTGTTAGACAGGGTGTTGTTAGACAGGGTGGTGGTGTTAGACAGGGTGTTGTTAGACAGGGTGGTGGTGTTAGACAGGGTGTTGTTAGACAGGGTGGTGGTGTTAGACAGGGTGGTGGTGTTAGACAGGGTGTTGTTAGACAGGGTGGTGGTGTTAGACAGGGTGTTGTTAGACAGGGTGGTGTTAGACAGGGTGTTGTTAGACAGGGTGGTGGTGTTAGACAGGGTGGTGTTAGACAGGGTGGTGGTGTTAGACAGGGTGTTGTTAGACAGGGTGGTGTTGTTAGACAGGGTGGTGTTAGACAGGGTGGTGTTGTTAGACAGGGTGGTGTTAGACAGGGTGGTGGTGTTAGACAGGGTGTTGTTAGACAGGGTGGTGGTGTTAGACAGAGTGTTGTTAGACAGGGTGGTGGTGTTAGACAGGGTGGTGGTGTTAGTCAGGGTGGTGGTGTTAGACAGGGTGTTGTTAGACAGGGTGGTGGTTTTAGACAGGGTGGTGTTGTTAGACAGGGTGGTGGTGTTAGACAGGGTGGTGGTTTTAGACAGGGTGGTGTTAGACAGGGTGTTGTTAGACAGGGTGTTGTTAGACAGGGTGGTGATGTTAGACAGGGTGGTGTTAGACAGGGTGTTGTTAGACAGGGTGGTGATGTTAGACAGGGTGTTGTTAGACAGGGTGGTGATGTTAGACAGGGTGGTGTTAGACAGGGTGTTGTTAGACAGGGTGGTGTTGTTAGACAGGGTGGTGGTGTTAGACAGGGTGGTGATGTTAGACAGGGTGGTGGTTTTAGACAGGGTGGTGTTAGACAGGGTGTTGTTAGACAGGGTGTTGTTAGACAGGGTGGTGATGTTAGACAGGGTGGTGTTAGACAGGGTGTTGTTAGACAGGGTGTTGTTAGACAGGGTGGTGATGTTAGACAGGGTGATGTTAGACAGGGTGGTGGTGTTAGACAGGGTGGTGATGTTAGACAGGGTGGTGGTGTTAGACAGGGTGGTGTTGTTAGACAGGGTGGTGGTGTTAGACAGGGTGTTGTTAGACAGGGTGGTGTTAGACAGGGTGGTGGTGTTAGACAGGGTGTTGTTAGACAGGGTGGTGTTAGACAGGGTGGTGGTGTTAGACAGGGTGGTGGTGTTAGACAGGGTGTTGTTAGACAGGGTGGTGTTAGACAGGGTGATGTTAGACAGGGTGGTGGTGTTAGACAGGGTGGTGGTGTTAGACAGGGTGGTGGTGTTAGACAGGGTGTTGTTAGACAGGGTGGTGGTGTTAGACAGGGTGTTGTTAGACAGGGTGGTGTTAGACAGGGTGGTGGTGTTAGACAGGGTGGTGTTAGACAGGGTGTTGTTAGACAGGGTGGTGGTGTTAGACAGGGTGTTGTTAGACAGGGTGGTGTTAGACAGGGTGGTGGTGTTAGACAGGGTGGTGTTAGACAGGGTGTTGTTAGACAGGGTGGTGTTAGACAGGGTGATGTTGTTAGACAGGGTGGTGGTGTTAGACAGGGTGTTGTTAGACAGGGTGGTGGTGTTAGACGGGGTGGTGGTGTTAGACAGGGTGTTGTTAGACAGGGTGGTGGTGTTAGACGGGGTGGTGGTGTTAGACAGGGTGGTGGTGTTAGACGGGGTGGTGGTGTTAGACAGGGTGGTGGTGTTAGACGGGGTGGTGGTGTTAGACAGGGTGGTGGTGTTAGACAGGGTGTTGTTAGACAGGGTGGTGGTGTTAGACAGGGTGGTGGTGTTAGACGGGGTGGTGGTGTTAGACAGGGTGGTGGTGTTAGACAGGGTGGTGGTGTTAGACAGGGTGTTGTTAGACAGGGTGGTGGTGTTAGACAGGGTGTTGTTAGACAGGGTGGTGGTGTTAGACAGGGTGGTGGTGTTAGACGGGGTGGTGGTGTTAGACAGGGTGGTGGTGTTAGACAGGGTGGTGGTGTTAGACAGGGTGGTGGTGTTTCCATGACATTCCCAGTACGTTTGTCATCTAAAGAAGGTTCACCACTGGAGAAAGGTGTTTGACAGCTTTATAGCAGCGTTTCCATGGAGATCATGCCAGGTATCCGTCTCCGTCAGCTCTGGAAGCCAAATTGCTCATAATTGGAGGAGTCTTGAATCAGTGCCAGCGTCATTTAATGGCATGGACTACTACAGGTCTGTCAAGAGGCAGACTGATGGCTGGATTCTGACAATTAGAAATGTCAGGTTGTCTGTTCCGAGTGTCAAGCGTGAGCAGAGCAGGAGTCTCACCGACTAAAGGTCTAAGAGGGAGAAACCACTCCACCGATTAAATGGTTTTTAGATTATGTCAGTCGTCACTGTTCCTCCTCATCATGTTCTTCTGAGGTCTGATTGGGGGGCAGAGTAAAGTTGACCCGCGGAACAGGATCAGATTTGAATCCGTCAATTAGAGTGACCTCCCTCCCTCTGCTGCTCTGTAGAATGTGGACCATGAATACAACGTCCCGTCTTTGTCTTCAGATTACTAACAGCTGGTCTTATATATGTCTTCCACTGATAATAATCCAACACCTTCTTTACTGATTTGAAATGAAAAGTGTGAGAGGGAGGATTAGGTTAAGATAATAGTGGGGGGGGGGTGAGGAATCTGAAATGTTACGGTTCATTTAGGCGAAGCTCTTGTGCAGAAAACACCGGTAAAGTAGCAGGATGAGTGAGCGAGGCCTTTGTGAGGGGGGTGACGTTTCTTGGGAGAGTGGGAATAAAAGAGAATGATACGGGGGGAGAGACATGCCGAACACAATCCTTTTTTGTTTGGAGTGCCATCTTATCACCAGAGTTAGGCAGCAATGCAGAAGTCTTTGTGTTTTGACAATTAAATACCTCCGAAAGAGAAAGAAAGAGGACAAGCCCACAGGCAGAGAGATGTCTGAAGTGACATCTCAACAAAACAACGCTGTGAGAAAGGAATCTGTGGAAAAACACGGCAGAAAATTAGCAGTATGAAAGAGAAAAATCCTGTCCGTTCACAGTCAACGGTCACTTCTGTTCAACGGAACATCCTGTAGATACAGCATACATACACGACACACAGGTTAACACAAGCTGAACAACTCTTTCCAACTTCAACACTGAGCTCACCTTAACTCCTTCACATAGATCACTGTATTAATATTATATTTTCACTCTGAAAAAAACAAACAGAAAATGCCCTTCATATTAAAACGGCATGCATTTGTATGTACTTGAAGATAAACAGCGACGGGGCCAGAAGACCCGTACCATTATATTAACATAGATATAACACACACACACACACACACATCTGGCACTAGACGTCCATGTGAAGTGACAACAGGGTCAGCGTTAGCATTTTAACTGCTGACCCATTTGTGGAGACGAGACGCGGCACACAAATACAACACAAAGACAAACACGTCAGAGCTGCAGGTCATCAAGTCTGATCTCCACCCATCAACTACACCGCCTCCCTAGAGTTGAGAAAGAAAGACATGCAGAGTTCACCGTGCCTATTCTGTGTGTGTGTGTGTGTGTGTGTGTGTGTGTGTGTGTGTGTGGTGTGTGTGTGTGTGTGGTAAAAACGGCCTGCGTGACCCCAGGGTGCATCACTTCATATTCAGTCCGTTCAATCGATCGTGACACAAGGAGATTGGGATGGGAACAGTGGAAGTGGCTTCTTAAAGGCTCTGTGTGTACATCAGTGCTCTTTTTCAGAGCACAATTGGGAATGCGTGTCTGCAGAACTGATGGATTATGTAGCTCCGGGGTAGAGTGTGTATCTGCTCAGCATATCTGGCTTGCAGGTCCACACAGAAGCCCGTTTTCAGCCACTCTGGATGTGGTCCAATGTGACTTCTCTCCGGCTGCGACGGATATTTCCAAATTAAAGCCCCCTGCAGCTGATCCTAAATCGTACCAAATGGACGGTTTGGACAAAACAGCCTCCAGAGAACTCTAAACAATCAAATTGCAGATGGGATGTTTATTTTCTGAATAATTTCATCTAGTTTTGCACTTAATATTGTATGTTTTTCACATTTTGCTTGTTAGCACATTCCATGAAAGGAAAACTACACAAGATAAATAGTGTAACAATAAAGTTACGTGAAAATGTGCAAAACACTGTAGTGGAAATGTTTCCATGTGGATGTCCGAAAAATGTACTTTTTTGAGAAAACTCAAAATAATAATAATAATAATAATAATAATAGCTATCTTATATCTATCTAATAACAATACTAACAATCTGTTAAGAATACCCAATGCATAATACACTGTTTTGGGACTATTTTTTCTATATTATTGTTAACCTTCCTTGTTCTCATCATCCAAAGTGAAATCGGCCAATCAGAGAATCCTGCAGATAGGAGGTTTTGCTTTCCGGCCATCGATATAACAATTATGAATCTGTGTGTAGAGCCCGTTGTCTTACTAGTGTGGTCGAGTGTGAGAGATGAAGGCTGTCTGAACGTGGAACGATGACTCGGTGTTCAGCGTGTGTGTTGGACTAATCTCTTACCCTTGAACTACTGTCCACCTGCACAGCACTACGTCAGCCCGTGTGTGAGTGTGAGAGTGAGAGACTGTCAGAAATCACGATCCGCTGGTTTCCTGTGCAGAGATACACCGGTTCTAGAGGGGGGGAGTACAGGAGAACCACATCATCATTCACACATGCAGACACACACACACACACACATGGATGGAACAGCTGGAGAGCCCGACCTCGGCAGTGTTCTCGTCCCACACCAGGGACCAGAACCCCTGACCCGTCTGTCCACTCCCCATACCGTCCCCGAGTTATGTCTCTCCTCGGGTTAATCCCAAACATGCATCTGTCCACTGGTGTAATCTGGGTTATACGTGTGTGTGTGTGTGTGTGAGACAGTCATCTAGGTTCCATGTAGACGAGTACAGAATGTACATGACGCTGGACTCCTGCACGCTTAGCAGCCAAAATGAAAATCGCCGTTATTATTATTGACATCACGATGATTCACTGATGTTTTGATGGCGCTGCTTTCATGTCGTGCTACATTCCTGCTAATGTTTGCTTAGAGATGAGGACTTAAAACAGCCCGTCTGCTGCTGCGGGCTGCACGCCCAGCGCCGTCACCGCTCCCCAAACGCACGCCAACACATCTGGATGCCCCCCTGTTGGCTGGATGTTGGTTTAGGGAGCGCTTGATTTCATACGCCGCACAATTCCTATGAGTGGAGCATATGTTACCATCACAGTCAAACTTGGGCATTGGTTTTGGGGGGGACATCCCATTACTTGTGATTACTTGCAGGAATTCACTGCCATTAGATTTGGTTGAAGGTGTCATATCTTTGGTATCTCCATATCGCAGCTGCGTGGCTATAAAGAGGGGGATCATGCAGAGGAGCTCCGTGAGCACAGTTCATCCTCACCACACTCACCGCCATGTGTCACAGTTCCAATCAGCATAATTATGACGGAGTGAAATATGGACGATTATTGAAAATAGTGATCTGCATAATACCATCTGTTCTGCTCACACACATGCCCACACACACACACAGTGTGGTAGGCAGAAAGGAAAGACTGGTGGACATGCACACACACACACACACACACACACATCCAGTACACACTGAGAGATTAATGCTCCCATTGACAGACGAGAGCTTCCATTTCATTTGGTCCATGAACAGACCGACTTCAACACAAGTCGTATTGTCTTTCTTCCATCCCATGCGGCCACACATTGTCATTGAGGCTGATAGGAATCTGTATGACATCGTATATATCCATATTTATACAAAAGGAAAGAAAGGAGGGTAGCCTTGAGAGTGCACTGCTGTTTTCCAACATTTAACAGAGAACGTGACGGGAACATCTCAGCACATTTTTAGTGTAAATCCTGCCACGGTGATCTGGTTTCATTTGCCACGCTGCTGATGCTGTCCTGGTCAGACGAGTGCACAAAAACAGAAACTATTAGACAGAAGGTTGGATTCATTTTGATATTTGTTTCAAAGTGCTGATTGGACCAAACTATACTAAGTATAGTGAACATTTATTTCAACAGTTCCTCCCAATTCTCTCATATTTATTTGATACAATGTTGACTGCACTTCTTGGCAGTTAATATACAAGAAACAGCAGCACTGATTTATTCTGCAGAATGAAGGTGAGTCATCACAACGCCGGTATTCTTTATTCATTTATTTTGTCTTTATTTAGTGCCACATTGTATGCTCATTAAAAAAACAAGCACTCGTATACATGTTGGCATAGAAATCCCTCTGTGCACAACGACACAGCTGTTAGCCTCGCTGATCACACCTGTGTCAGATAATCCTACATATATATATATATATATATATATATATGGACATTTTATGTGGAAAATACGCGTTCTCCAAACCCAGAGAAACAGAGGCATACAGAACACCCCTTGTCGTCATGCAGATGAATCATTGACTCAGGTGTGTCCCTGAACCAGAGGAGGGAATCCTCCATGCTTTACTGCGCCTAACGGCTCCGATACGTTCACTACACACACTCTACTCCTTTGTCAATATTGTTCCAGCGCTGTGTTAATACTGCCATCTGCATACACGACACACAGGAGCTCTTTGTGTTCCACTCCCACTAGCACTGCTGTGACAGGAGAGGTAGACCAGGACCAGAGGGGATGCTGGGACCTCTTGTAAAATCAGCACATGACACACACACACACACACACACAGAGATAGAGAATGGACTTGGAGGTCAGTGTCGGCCTGAAGGCAGGAGGCGAGCAGTCACTCAAGCCTCCGAGTGCAGAGTGTATTCTTGTGGAAGTGTGACCTGGTTTGTCAGCGTGCCAGTGTTTTCAGCAGACTCTATTGTGAGACAGCGACTGCTCCTTTTTATTGCAGGTTGCACACACATGAGCTAAAGCATGGCTGACTGTGCTCTGGGTGGCCTCGGGCCAAGCTGGCTCACACTCTACATGTTAATGGATGCAGGTTTGATGTGTTGTGTTGGAAAGACAGGAGATTCATGGACAACATGAGTGTGGAGGGTTAGACAGGCTGCACATGGTTGGTATTAGAGAAATGACAACAATATGATTATTTGGTGAATTTTGTTTTTACATGGACTCTTAGAGCGCATCACTCTGTGAATCTTCCTTATCTTACTTTGTGCAGACAGTAACATATGCATATGAGTCACTGCATTAAACCATGGCTGGTCCAGTTCAGTTTGCATCATGAATATCTCCAGCAGTCGGCTGCTGTTTAAGCATTTTACAAAGTGTAACTGTGATTAATAATATGTGCATCAACATCCAGCCTGTGATAAATTAAAGTAACGCTAAGTGTCACATTTCTCCAAAATGGACTATATTTCAAAGCTCAATGTAATTAAACTAAAGGGAAATTAAGATATATACGGAGCCCAGAGGCTTTACAGCACTCCAACGACAAGAGATATTAAAACAAACCGGCTGACTCCGAAACATCATATTGCATCAGAGCAAAGAGAAGCTCCAGCGTGTACACATGGGAAGTGTACAGGTTGGATTCGCACCACAGAAGAACACATGAAACTTATCTGGGTTTGAGGCGTTCCCGTGTGGCGTAGGATAAATAAAAATTCCCCAGCACCACTGGGACTCAAACCTGTGGTGCTGCTGGCTCAGTCAGACACTCTGATTAGTCTGCAGCCAAGGGAAGCCGTGGCTCGCATGCCAACTCTGTCTGCATTTTGGGAGGAAAAAGTGTACTTGCTCCAGGCGTGGAAGTAGAATCGACTGCTCTGTGAACATGACACACTGGTCTAATGAAGGTGGAGTAATGGGGAGCTCCTTCTCGGCTCTGTGTCTGTTTACTGGATAGATGAACAACGTGCTGCTGTCAGGCTCCATCTTAGCAGCCCAGACAAATCCCTGCTAATTCCCATTTCATCTCAAGTTTCTTTTGGATGCTATCCTCAATGCTTTTCAACATGGACCTGGATACTACAGTTTCATGTTATGGCCACGGATTGAATTACTACAAATTTTTTGCAGCCAAATAAAACACATCACCATAAAAGCCAAATACATCCGCACTCTGAATGTCTTTCCAGAGTAAACTTGAGCTTCCTGCTCCTGCTGATTTCCAGTAGAAAACCAGGACCGAGTTGTTTTACTTGTGACCTCCCGACTACCTCTCAACATAAAACAGTTATTAACTCGGAAAAAAACTCATTAATTTGTCCAAAAATGCACAACAAGCAACCAGTAGCTGTTTTTGTTCTTTAAGGACGAGTTGCAAAGACAAATAGAGAAGCTGCACAATTAGACGGGGAGATGCACATCTTGCTCGTTTGCAGCAGCGTTTCCACTTCCTGCTTTGGTCCTTGAGATAATAGGAGAGTCGGTCGGCTGGCTGCTGAGGAGGCAGACAGGGTGGCTGTTGAAAGAGAGAGTAATGTCTTGCTCTCTGCTGTGGCCTCCCCTATGGATAGGCCTGATTTATACCACACACACACACACACACACACACACACACAAATCATTCCATTCATTAAGGACACATTAGCAGGAAAAAAGCTGATATCAAGGGACAGACCACACCTTGTGTGTGTGTGTGTGTGTGTTTACGTGTCACCAGGGCATATGTGTGTGTGTGTGTGTGTGTGTGTGTGTGTGTGTGTGGCTGATTATGAAGTGTGCATGTCATGGAAACATTGTGATTGCTCTACATGTCCTTTCCTTTTTCACACTGGCGATGTAATTCCCTGTTATGCAACTCGCTCCGCCGTGGATTAGCCCGGTTGCCAGGTCCTATGAATCGGAGGGTTTGCTCAGCACTCCGCCTTGTCTCTTGCTTTAGTCAGTATTCAACCAATCAGAGCACCGCGGAAAGCGAAACAAACAAGCGAGAACAGCCGGTGTCAGAATGGTGGTTGAGCTCGTGTGGTGGAAGTTTCTCTGTTGTTCTGTCACACGCTGCGTCTCCTCTGCGCTCACATTGCAGGCCCAGCTGGGACGGCTGAGCGAGAGGGACTCCACGGTTTGAGCACGTGTCTCTCCGTCATCACGCTTGTTACTGTAACTGGGCCCAGGGGACGCGGTGGCTAAACACCAGGCCGACATGGTCTCACACACTGATGAAAGGGGACGGCAGGGATAATGAAGGACGGAGAGACAAAGAGAAGTGTCAGGTCCACTAGTCCACTTAGGTTTGACTTTCTTGTTCTCTGTCTCCAGAACAAACCGTGATCTAACATGTCCTCTTTCCCCTCACTGAACCCACAACTGTATAGCCATCTGTGTGTGTGTGTGTGTGTGTGTGTGTGTGTGTGTGTGTGTCCAGGCATGGTTTATAGAGTTAATTCACTTTGTCCAGCCTGAATTAGGGCCGTGTGTATGTAAGTGTGTACTGCATAGAGAGAGACGGACAAGGGATAGGGAGCATGCAACCCTCATCTAATTAGCATGAGGGCCTGGCTTGACGCCTTGTTTATGGTTTGCTACACACACACACACACACACACACACTTGGACATTGCCTATTTAGCAGGACAGTGATAATGAACTCAGTACACGCGTACACATCCTCCCAGTCCTAAATGATGCTGGTTAACATGACAGAGTCACAAACACATGTTCAACTCCAGCGCGTCAGCTGCCTGTTTGTCTCCATGTGTTTATTAGCATTCGGAGAACACTGAGGAGTTCCCTACTTCCCTTTTCACATTGCGAGATGTCCCGCATACATCGAGTATCCACAAATAGATGTGTCTATATATAACCGTATATAGACCGTATAATGACTCAGAGAACCCTCTGGTTTTTGACCACATCTTCTATGTGAAACTGCAGCCGTCAGATCAGCACAAATCACCCATGGGCTGTTTGCCATCACTGATGACACTCACATGCAAACAGCAGATTTTCTCCATCATATTCCTTAAAGTTCATTCTATCAAAACTAATTTTATACAATTCATGGTTAGCCTTTTTGGTCAGCAACAGCATTTACTTTCTATACTTGCCTTCACTGT
Organism: Chelidonichthys spinosus; assembly: GCA_029853015.1. Classification (NCBI taxonomy): domain Eukaryota; kingdom Metazoa; phylum Chordata; class Actinopteri; order Perciformes; family Triglidae; genus Chelidonichthys; species Chelidonichthys spinosus. The sequence goes on from CM056824.1 coordinate 6,100,327, forward strand.
GACTGGTAAAGTCCTTCCCTGCTCAGAGAGCAACAATGTATGAATGTGGAAGACCACCGTTCATGAGATCAGCCTTTCTGTGTGACCGTCTTCTTGGGCACCGATCACACCGAGACATGTCACAACCAGCCCTGGGCAAAACAGCTGATGACTCTGTGGAGGGGGGGGATTCAAGCAGAAGTGGAGCTCTAATGTCGCTCTGGTGTTGGATGAGGAGGAAGGAAAAGCATGACAAGATACAGACAGACCGGTAACCAGTCTATCACAGGGAGACATGTAGAGACAGACAGGTAACCAGTCTATCACAGGGAGACATGTAGAGACAGACAGGTAACCAGTCTATCACAGGGAGACATGTAGAGACAGACAGGTAACCGGTCTATCACAGGGAGACATGTAGAGACAGACAGGTAACCAGTCTATCAGGCTCCATCTTAGCAGCCCAGACAAATCCCTGCTAATTCCCATTTCACTCAAGTTTCTTTTGGATGCTATCCTCAATGCTTTTCAACATGGACCTGGATACTACAGTTTCATGTTATGGCCACGGATTGAATTACTACAAATTTTTTGCAGCCAAATAAAACACATCACCATAAAAGCCAAATACATCCGCACTCTGAATGTCTTTCCAGAGTAAACTTGAGCTTCCTGCTCCTGCTGATTTCCAGTAGAAAACCAGGACCGAGTTGTTTTACTTGTGACCTCCCGACTACCTCTCAACATAAAACAGTTATTAACTCGGAAAAAAACTCATTAATTTGTCCAAAAATGCACAACAAGCAACCAGTAGCTGTTTTTGTTCTTTAAGGACGAGTTGCAAAGACAAATAGAGAAGCTGCACAATTAGACGGGGAGATGCACATCTTGCTCGTTTGCAGCAGCGTTTCCACTTCCTGCTTTGGTCCTTGAGATAATAGGAGAGTCGGTCGGCTGGCTGCTGAGGAGGCAGACAGGGTGGCTGTTGAAAGAGAGAGTAATGTCTTGCTCTCTGCTGTGGCCTCCCCTATGGATAGGCCTGATTTATACCACACACACACACACACACACACACACACACAAATCATTCCATTCATTAAGGACACATTAGCAGGAAAAAAGCTGATATCAAGGGACAGACCACACCTTGTGTGTGTGTGTGTGTGTGTTTACGTGTCACCAGGGCATATGTGTGTGTGTGTGTGTGTGTGTGTGTGTGTGTGTGTGGCTGATTATGAAGTGTGCATGTCATGGAAACATTGTGATTGCTCTACATGTCCTTTCCTTTTTCACACTGGCGATGTAATTCCCTGTTATGCAACTCGCTCCGCCGTGGATTAGCCCGGTTGCCAGGTCCTATGAATCGGAGGGTTTGCTCAGCACTCCGCCTTGTCTCTTGCTTTAGTCAGTATTCAACCAATCAGAGCACCGCGGAAAGCGAAACAAACAAGCGAGAACAGCCGGTGTCAGAATGGTGGTTGAGCTCGTGTGGTGGAAGTTTCTCTGTTGTTCTGTCACACGCTGCGTCTCCTCTGCGCTCACATTGCAGGCCCAGCTGGGACGGCTGAGCGAGAGGGACTCCACGGTTTGAGCACGTGTCTCTCCGTCATCACGCTTGTTACTGTAACTGGGCCCAGGGGACGCGGTGGCTAAACACCAGGCCGACATGGTCTCACACACTGATGAAAGGGGACGGCAGGGATAATGAAGGACGGAGAGACAAAGAGAAGTGTCAGGTCCACTAGTCCACTTAGGTTTGACTTTCTTGTTCTCTGTCTCCAGAACAAACCGTGATCTAACATGTCCTCTTTCCCCTCACTGAACCCACAACTGTATAGCCATCTGTGTGTGTGTGTGTGTGTGTGTGTGTGTGTGTGTGTGTCCAGGCATGGTTTATAGAGTTAATTCACTTTGTCCAGCCTGAATTAGGGCCGTGTGTATGTAAGTGTGTACTGCATAGAGAGAGAAGGACGAGGGAGAGGGAGCATGCAACCCTCATCTAATTAGCATGAGGGCCTGGCTTGACGCCTTGTTTATGGTTTGCTACACACACACACACACACACACACTTGGACATTGCCTATTTAGCAGGACAGTGATAATGAACTCAGTACACGCGTACACATCCTCCCAGTCCTAAATGATGCTGGTTAACATGACAGAGTCACAAACACATGTTCAACTCCAGCGCGTCAGCTGCCTGTTTGTCTCCATGTGTTTATTAGCATTCGGAGAACACTGAGGAGTTCCCTACTTCCCTTTTCACATTGCGAGATGTCCCGCATACATTGAGTATCCACAAATAGATGTGTCTATATATAACCGTATATAGACCGTATAATGACTCAGAGAACCCTCTGGTTTTTGACCACATCTTCTATGTGAAACTGCAGCCGTCAGATCAGCACAAATCACCCATGGGCTGTTTGCCATCACTGATGACACTCACATGCAAATAGCAGATTTTCTCCATCATATTCCTTAAAGTTCATTCTATCAAAACTAATTTTATACAATTCATGGTTTGCCTTTTTGGTCAGCAACAGCATTTACTTTCTGTACTTGCCTTCACTGTGACTGGTAAAGTCCTTCCCTGCTCAGAGAGCAACAATGTATGAATGTGGAAGACCACCGTTCATGAGATCAGCCTTTCTGTGTGACCGTCTTCTTGGGCACCGATCACACCGAGACATGTCACAACCAGCCCTGGGCAAAACAGCTGATGACTCTTGTGGAGGGGGGGGATTCAAGCAGAAGTGGAGCTCTAATGTCGCTCGGTGGATGAGGAGGAAGGAAAAGCATGACAAGATACAGACAGACGGTAACCAGTCTATCACAGGGAGACATGTAGAGACAGACAGGTAACCAGTCTATCACAGGGAGACATGTAGAGACAGACAGGTAACCAGTCTATCACAGGGAGACATGTAGAGACAGACAGGTAACCGGTCTATCACAGGGAGACATGTAGAGACAGACAGGTAACCAGTCTATCACAGGGAGACATGAAACACAGGTAACCAGTCTATCACAGGGACACATGAGAGACAGACAGGTAACCAGTCTATCACAGGGGAAGGCATGTAGAGACAGACAGGTAACCAGTCTATCACAGGGAGACATGTAGAGACGACAGGTAACCAGTCTATCACAGGGCTGACATGTAGAGACAGACAGGTAACCAGTCTATCACAGTGCTGACATGTAGAGACAGACAGGTAACCAGTCTATCACAGGGCAACATGTAGAGACAGACAGGTAACAGTCTATCACAGGGAGACATGTAGAGACAGACAGGTAACCAGTCTATCACAGGAGACATGTAGAGACAGACAGGTAACCAGTCTATCACAGGGAGACATGTAGAGACGACAGGTAACCAGTCTATCACAGTGCTGACATGTAGAGACAGACAGATAACCAGTCTATCACAGGGAGACATGTAGAGACAGACAAGTAACCGGTCTATCACAGGGAGACATGTAGAGACAGACAGGATAACGCGGTCTATCACAGGGAGACATGTAGAGACAGACAGGTAACCAGTCTATCACAGGGAGACATGTAGAGACAGACAGGTAACCAGTCTATCACAGGGCTGACATGTAGAGACAGACAGGTAACCAGTCTATCACAGTGCTGACATAGTACGAGACAGACAGATAACCAGTCTATCACAGGGCTGACATGTAGAGACAGACAGGTAACCAGTCTATCACAGGGAGACATGTAGAGACAGACAGGTAACCAGTCTATCACAGGGCTGACATGTAGAGACAGACAGGTAACCAGTCTATCACAGGGCTGACATGTAGAGACAGACAGGTAACCATCTATCACAGGGAGACATGTAGAGAAACAGGTAACCAGTATATCACAGGGCTGACATGTAGAGACAGACAGGTAACCAGTCTATCACAGGCTGACATGTAGAGACAGACCAGGTAACCAGTCTATCACAGGGCCAACATGTAGAGACAGACAGGTAACCAGCCTATCACAGGGAGACATGTAGAGACAGACAGGTAACCAGTCTATCACAGGGCTGACATGTAGGAAAGACAGACAGGTAACCAGTCTATCACAGGTCAACATGTAGAGAGCAGACAGGTAACCAGTTCTATCACAGGGAGACATGTAGAGACAGGCAGGTAACCAGTCTATCACAGGGAGACATGTAGAGACAGACAGGTAACCAGTCTATCACAGGGAGACATGTAGAGACAGACAGGTAACCAGCCTATCACAGGGAGACATGTAGAGACAGACAGGTAACCAGTCTATCACAGGGAGACATGTAGATACAGACAGGTAACCAGTCTATCACAGGGCTGACATGTAGAGACAGGCAGGTAACCAGTCTATCACAGGGAGACATGTAGAGACAGGCAGGTAACCAGTCTATCACAGGGAGACATGTAGAGACAGACAGGTAACCAGCCGGGTCCAAGTGTGACATTTACAAGCGCTGCGACTCAGAAGTTGAGAATATGTTCACTTTCATGAAGCGTGCGGAGCAAGACAGGAGGTCACACCAGGCGCTCCATACCCGAGGAAGACGCACCATTAGTAAGTGTCATTCTGAATAGGACTGCTACTAGTTCTACACCTGATCATGTTCACATCCCCATGTTAGTAGTCAAATAATCACAGGACAGGACAGGGGGGCCATCAAATAGCTCATGTCATGACATGAAGCTCAGTAGAGCAGTTAATACATATATATATATATGTATGTATGTATATAGGCCGATTTAGCCCAAAAGTACAATCAATCTCGATTTTTTTTTCTAACTAATTGACAAATTTCGATTTAAACATCAATATTTTTCTTTTTTTTTCTGTAAACAAACTAAAAAGACAGAAGCAAAATTGAAATACATATTTTCTTTATTAACACAATAAAAATAAATGAGATTACTAATAGTCTAGGCCTATGTGAACAACTCAGTTCAAGAATAAAAACAATTAAATAACCAGCACCACTTGGCTGTCATTATTGTGCAGATTTTTTTTTTTTTTTTTTTAAATCAAATTGAAAAAAAATGTCTCTATAGGCCATCCCTGCAAAACAATTGTATAATGAAATACAATATTAATAATATGTAGCCCGGGTGTAGAAAGCAGGGATTCAAATAATTTAGTTCCTAAATAAGTGCAGTAATAGATTTAAGATGGCTAAACCGAAAGTAATTTGGTTAAATAAAGAGTAAAAATGGTTAACTTATTTAGCTTAAGACAAATTAATCATAAATGAGTAAATTATTGTAAAATGTTTGTAACAGTAAGGTAAACTGTGAACCTTATTCTTGTTTGTGTATTTGAGTCACTGCATGTTTCTGTCAGTGTCGCCTGTTGTGATTGGCCGCTGGTAAGGAAGAGCCCGGGAGGGGCGGGGCTTAAGGAGGAGGGGCGGGAAGACGGGACAGGGAAGAGAGAGGAGAGATAGGTTTGGGCCAAGGAGCAGTAAACGGAGATCGCAAGCTTTTGGAAGTCTTCTCGTTAGTTGGTAAAAGGACGTAGAGTTTGTGGACATTTTTATGGTCTGCGGAGTCTAGAACTGTTTTTAAATCACCATTTTGCTGTTCAGCCATTTCACAAACCGTGGGAAAGTAAAGATGCAAATTAATCAATTAAATCGAAATTCCCTAACATATATATGACCCTAGATCTGCCTCAAGACTTGTAATCGTGTTTGTTTATCTTCTGCCTAAACACAAATATGGAGATATATTCATTTACACCAAATCATAATTTCTGTTGTTTTTTTTTTAAATTAGCTGAGCAACTCCCCGGTTTCCCCAGCACCCCCTAGTAAGTGCAGAGGAGCACCCCAGGGGGTACGTCTGTTTCTCTATTGCAGTGATTGATTCCTGCCTGGGAATCACTGTTCATCACAATAACGGCTTTTGCAATGGCCCATGCCTGCAGAAGCATTTCTGGTAAATGTGAATACAAGGAGTCAGGGAAAATTAGTCCAATCAGACATATGGCTCATTAAACCAGATATGTACTGTAGGCACAATATGCAACAGATGGCATCGAGGATGTAAACATAAGCAAACCATTTGAGACAAGCGTTACATCTGGAGATATTCTGTTTCCTGATTGCAGGCCCTTAGACATAATCTCCGCTTCACTCTCTATAATCACAACAACGCAAATGTTATTTTCTTCCTTTCCTCTGTGTTGGGGAGTGACGATAACCGACAGAATGCTAATGGATGACTTCTGGGTGGCCATTCGCCTCCTACTGTATGTAGTGTGTAAGTGTATCTTGACTACCAACTCCTAACATAGCCACGCTTGCTCTAGATGATGCTCTAGACACCCCTCTAGCGCCACCTCTGGACGTCTCGGGGACAGCGTGTCGGTTTCCGTCCAAATAAACGTCCAGCATAGGGCTACTTCATTCATGAGAAAAGTACATTAGCCTGTTATTGATGAACATCTGTGTTCCTTCCTCTTATAAATCTGCTGTAATAAGGTTGAGACTGCAGTCTGAGAAGACTTTAACAAACCACTGGTCAGACAGGGAGGGCTTCTGTGATTAGTGTTTGGAGAATATCACATTCTTACTGGAAATTACTTCTATTTCTTGTGTCCTTGATTTGTCTGGGGTACATTCGAAAAGCAAAAAGTGTCAAGATGTAGTCGCTTTAACTTGGGAGGATTTGCATTAAAATGTAAATTTAGCTGTTATTGATTCATCCAGGGAAACTTCGGGGAGCAGAAGTAGAATACACACCTACTGCGCTGCACACCCGGGGCTGACGGGCGACGATAGGAGTTCACAGGAAAACAGGCGGGGAGATAAAAAGTAGTGAACAAGAGCAGAGAGAGGCCAAGAACACAGTGAGCTATGTCAGGACAGCAAGCAGATACAGTGTGTGTGTGTGTGTGTGTGTGGGGGGGGGGGGGAACCAAGCCAAGCAAGGATGAAGAATGAGGAGGGCAGTGAAGGAGCCAGGTGTTCAAACATACAGAAACACAAGCGGCTCTCGCTGCAGCAGCTGGCTGAGATCGAAGGTTCCACTTGTTTTGCGTGACGGAGGCTCAGGTTAAAAAGTAGACAGGGGGCGGTTGACCCACCGACTGACAACTAACATGTCTTTTTATTTTAACAAGTCTCCACCTCTCTCTTCAAAAAACAACAGAAAGACTACAGTGAAGTTTTTCCCCCTGAAGTTTTCTCTGCTCCAGAAGCAAGTATAATACGATAATTACAAAAATAAACAAGCCACACAAGGGAAAACTCCCAGTGTGTAATCAGTCATGCAACAGAATGCGTATGTTGGTTCGGCTGTCTTTTCTTCCTGCCTTGAGAGAAGATGGACTCATTTGGTTTTGCTGACATATTTCATTCATTCACGGTTAAAGAATACGAAGCAAGGGTTTCCACGGTAACCTCCAGTTGGCTTTATAATAGAAGTATTTTTTGGAGACATCATTTTTGCTCAGTATATCGACAGCAGGTATAGAGGGGGTAATAAGACCTGGATGTGCTGTAATAGACAGTGGTGGTTGGCCCAATGGCTCCCCCTTATACGGCCTGCAGCGTTGTCGGGGGGCATGGCCCTTCAGAGTGGGCCGGCTGTTTGGCCCCTGGAAGTACTGCTGATCACCCATTGACTCCTGGAGAGTGAAGCAGAGTTTGGTTGTAACATTTTTCTATCTGGCATCCAGCAGCACAAGTGAACTGTAGTCAATTACATGCCGTGTCCGACTCCTCACTGCAGAGCCCTGGAGCTCCGACCTCGCTGCTGCATGTGCTATCTCTTGTTATTCAAAGTCTATTAATATTCAATGTCCAAATTGCACCAACTTCACTAATGCACTCCCCTGGGTTTCTAGCAACACACCGACCAAGTGTTGCTGGATCACAGGAACGGATGTGGACACACAGGGAATCCTTCATAGTGACATAAGCTTCAGTCATAGAGCTCTGGGACACAGGAAGATGAAGTCAGCATGCTGAATACCTGTTGCTAGACCCCAGTAGTCTGTCATGTCCGGCCCATCACCTCAAGGCCAGGCTCTGCTCCACCTCCCCTCCATCCTCCCTCCCTGCAGGGAGCTGCAGCCAAGTAGAGAGATTTAGGAAGGGAGGTGCACACAACCTCTTTATGTAATGATGCATTCAGCAAATGCCTATGATAAAACACTGAACTGTACACCTCGGGTCACATTTGACTCTGGGGTTTATTGGGAAATGCATGATTCATTTCTCATAATACTCATATTATTTAAAAGATATCCCAGTGTAATGTATCCTTTCAACATGAACTGAAAGTGTATCATGATGAAATAATCGTGAGACAAAAAGCATATCAGGAGCAACAAAGTATCCTAAACAGTTGGTTCCAGTCTCGGTGGCTTGGATTCAGACCCTAGAACGTGTCCAAGTCTTTGAAGTGCCAAGTTGTGCAGCTGGTTATTCCCTCATGACGTGGATGCAGCATTACCTCGTTCCCTCAGGCACTGCGGCGAGCTGCCAGGAGGCACGTAGCCACTTGACGGACTGAGCATTTTATTGCAGTTATTTTTACACCATTGATCAGAGCCTTAAAAGAATATTGTCCCGAACCAGAACAACAAGCTCCCAGGCAATCACAGTCAAGCTTAACACGGCGTCCCCACGGAGCACGCCGGACAGCTGCCTCCGACCTCACTGACAATCACAACATCTGCTTGTGACCCGTTTACGACACACACACACACACACACACACACACACACACACACACACACAACATAAGTCCATGACTTCCAGCTGAAGTAGGAAAGGTCTTTCTTTCAGCCTAAAATAACTATTTCCCTGTAATCCCAGTAACAAGACGTTCTAGCAGAGAATGACAACCCAGCAACAACTGTGTCCTCCCGCTTCATGGTCCTTAAAACAAGCGCTCCCTGCCGTTCCCCTGTAGTGGTCCAGGTCCCATCCTCAGTCTTATGTGTGAATATTGGAGATATTTCAGTTCTGGTCTGTTTGCTCTGAATGGAGACGGTGTGTTGCTAATGATCTGACTAGAATGTGTCTTTGAATGCTTCAATAAACAAATAAAAATAACCCCTTCTATCAAATAGGCATGGATAAAAACCCTGTTAGTGGTCACTGTTTTCATTCCCATCGCACCGTCCTGCTGTTCTGAAAGGCCTGAATATTCTTTTCAACTCCAGAGAAGGTCCCTGGGCTGGACATAAATAAGGGGCATTTTGGTTCTTGGTCAGTGACTTAAAGGCCCCTATGGGTCTTTTGTCTCCTGATATGGTACAGAGCAAAGCTCCACGTCAGGGTCCCGTCTTGTTTGTCCTCATGCATGTGTATGAACATGCAAAGGTACATGCACGCAGGATGTTCCAACATCAATGGTTTGACACTGTTGTGCTGATCAACAGGGTGTGAATGCAGCAGCAGAGCGACAAAGACAGAAGAAGGATGCCTGAAAATAAATCAGGGATTTTAACAATGGAGGTTGCAAATGTTTTATAAGAGAGACGATGTTTCATTCTGTCTTATTCTACCACTCTGCCTCGCTCGTTGTGTCGGGATAGAATGTTTCTATATATTACACTTTTTTACTCGTTCATGTAGTGCATTGCTGTGTGTGTGTGTGTGTTTAATAGCTAGTGTGTGCATTGCTGTGTGTGTGTGTGTGTGTGTGTGTGTGTGTGTGTGTGTGTGTGTGTTCTCCAGGCAGTATTGGCTGATTTACTTGGATCTGGATCCAAACCCTTTGGCACAACAAACACCAGCACTCTCTCTAGGAACAAACCAGCAAATAATAGTTTAATACCTGTTCTCTGACACACACACACACACACACACACACACACACACACACACTGTATGATGATGTGAAAACTGAGATACCAATTTCTCTTTTTAGAGATGGTACCCTGTCTGAGACCTTGGGAGACCAGATATGTGGCCCCTCAGTAAGGGCCTTTTGGCTGGTTTTGACCATAGCACATAGTAACACATAGACTTCTACTCTGAGGCAAAGGCATACTTTACGGTCATCTGCTACTACATTTTGAACAATTTCCTGTTCTTATAATACACAAGATGTACCAATCATTTCGGAGACCCCTTAGTGGCGTAAAATCTTACACTCAACATTCCATTAAAGTTTTGCAGTATTGAGGATCTCCCCCATGAAAGCGTTACAATAAGATCACATTCAGTCTGTCTGTCCTGTCTTGTAATGAACACAAGGAAAATGGCTTCTCATCACGACCCCAGTGTGTTTATTTTCTCCTTTGCTATGTATTTGTGTCATTATTGTCATGTCCAGACCCAAATCAACAATCAATGAGCCTTATTGCTGCAATGGGTGACATGTTCCTTCTCTGCCATGAACACACACACACACACACACACTGTCCACAAATACTCACTTGAACACCACATGTGGATTCAAGTGCCGTAAATAGTCCCAACAAATACACTAGTTCCTCCTGATTGTTGGCTAATAACTACAGCACCTTACAGCACCTTACAGCACCGTACAGCTTTACACCTTTTGCTTTCAGCTATCATGTAATATTAAAACAGTCACATTTTGAGCAAAGTAATGACAATAAACTAGATTTGGGCTGATTTCTAGTTTCGCTGGTCCGGTTCAGTGTACAGAACTAAACCGGTTGAACTGGCATTTGTCCTGGAAAATGGAAAACATCGTCAACATGTTTATGATGCACAGCAACTTGACTTGTGGTTGAAGAGTCGTGTAAATATGCAAGACCAGCAAACCTTTACCTTTCATAGTTGTTTTGAAGCCTCAAGCCCATCGGATTTCTGACCCTCATTGAAGACGTCACACGGCCTGCGACATCGTATCAGCCTCTCTGGTTGTGATAAGGCGGGATGCTTTGTATAAAGAGACACCCTTGCGGCGGTACGCCTCAAACCAAAGTTATAAATGGTGCGATCGCTGTATATTTTTGCTCTCCTGTCTGTGATTACAGTGGAGTCTGTGTAAAAAGGCCGAATGTTCACTCGGAGGGGCTGCAGTGGCAAGTGGGACAACTAGTGGTTAAAGCCAGTACACCGGTCCGGTGTTTGGCTTAATACCAGACGCGTTTTAAAAATGTTAAACGTGCCCAGGCCTACAATAAACCAAATTCAGGTTTTCTTGTTTGGAAACAGATTAACATGTCTCCGGCGGATCAGGTCAGTTGGAGGACGAGACAACCAGTGCAGCGCTGATCAATCCTGCAAACTATTCAGTGAAGGAGTGCTGTTTAGTATCCCCCACATGGAGCAGTAATCCTGTGTTGCTCTCCAATCATCACTGGAGGGGAGACAGTGGGGGTTGAGTATTCAATATAATACTTTCTCTGTGAAAGATGGCGAAAAAAATCATTCTGGTTAATAATTAAACAGAGACTCATGTCGTGTTATTTTGCATGTGTAGGTTGCTGTATTTCTAGCCTGAAATTGCCAAAGCCCAAGTGGATGTCAGGATGGTATATAGAGTACAGTAGATAGCTGGAAGGGACTGGAGTGCCTGCATTTATTCAGTGTGTGTATCTCTCAACTCATGCATGGCAGAGTCATGTTGATGGGAGCAAAGAAGGAAGTCAGGGGATGTAGTATAAAGACAGTGTAAAGAGATGAAGTTCATGTAGGGAGGAGGTCCAGGTGGATAATGGACAGGTCAAACAAACTCAGGACTTTCACCCAGGAGATCACTATTTGTGTTCTGTGTGAAAGCAGGTGTTCAAATGTACATACATACATTGAGTATGTCATAAAGAAACAAGTATGTAACACATGTACTTATCTTAACCCAAACCATCATCTTTTCCTAAACCTTACTAAGTAGTTCTGTCTCACGTTAACCACCTGTAAAAACCTGCCACAGTGATCCGCGTTAAATAGAGCGTACATAGATGCTCATTGGGAGATGACACGTTTAGTTGTATAGCACCATTCATACACAAGGCAACTAAAAGTGCTTTACAAAGGCAGAGGAATACATTCACTGCAAAGACTTTAAAATAAGTATAGACTAAAAACAGCAAAAGTGCCAATTAAAAACAAAAAAATAAGCAGGAAAAATAGATGTGCTATCTTTTAAATGTATGAGAAAGCTGCAGTAAACTGATGATTTCTGCCCTGATTTAAATGAGCTGATATTTTGTGTACATCTCAGGTGTACGACGAATGCAGCTTCACCCTGCTTGGTCCTGATCCTGAACCCTGAGTAAACCTGTCCCACATGACCTGAGGGGTCTTCATAGCGAACAAGTAACTCTGAGATGTATTTAGGTCCAAGTCCATTCAGTGCCTTGTAGACCAGTACCAGGATTTTAAAACCAATCCTTTACACCCGTAGAGCCAGTGCAGTGACACAGGTGTGATGTGGTCCATTTTCCTGGTGTTGGTCGGGACTCTAGCTGCAGCCTTCTGGAGGAGTTTGTTACTGAGACCTTTAAAGGCAGCATTACAATAATCGAACCCACTGAAAATAAAGACATGAAAACGTTTGTACGAGTCTTTTGACAGAAATCCCTTCATTCTTGCTGTTTTAAGGTGGTAAAAGGCTGATTCAGTCATATATGTGGCTGTTGAAATTCAAGTCTGAGTTCATAACTATACAAAGAGTTTGTAGTGTTCACAAAATAGAACTCGTGTTTTCATTTGGTCCACACACCACATTTTCAAATGACACACACCCTTCACTGAGTACCCACTACCAGTGCAACATTGAACACACAATCATAGAAATGGAACACACCATATGAATGACGGTGACTCTGGAGAATGAGGCCTACTTTTTCATGGTTAAACATAAAACACAAATATGGAGCAAAGAAAGTTTTATTTTGGTAAACACAGAGAGTAGTACAGTTATGTACCCCCCCTTCACAAATATGAATGAGGCATCCTTTTGTTAGGCTCTACCTCCTTCCTCCTTGTCCTCCTCCTCCTCCTCTCTCACTCTTACCCCTCTCCTACTCTGGTTGTCTCTCTTCAAAGGTTCAACACACTTTAATGCTGCAGTCATGATTACATACGACCCAACAGACCTGAATGTTTAGAGATGTGTGTATTTGTGTGTTGAAGGTTGATGCTTTGAGATTTTATTGAGAAGTGTGTGCAACAACTGAACAGTGTGTGTAGACTGTTCTGACAACAAGGTGATGTGTAACTGACATCAGAGTGTAAAGAAGAAAGGTCAGAGTCGAATGCAGATAAGGGAGTGTGAAGTAGTGCCAAATTGGGTTGGGCGATTGGTACATGCAGTGAAGGTTGGGCAAATTGTGGCAGATTTTAGCACAATTGTGAAAAACTGTTAAAAAAAAAAAAAAGGTCTTCTGGTCACCTCTGCCTCACCTTTGCTAATACAACCAGGGAGGGTCATTTAAACACAACATGATCAGAAAAGGAAACATCAGTCACCACGACATCAGCAATGTTTAGACCTTTGGAAATAATTAGATTTAATATGTGGCCCTTGTTGTGTGTTGGATCAGCTGCATGCTGAGAAAGTCCAACATTGTCCAGCATGTTCAAGAGTTATTTTGCATTTCAGACGATCAACATAAATATTAAAATCACCCATTAAAGAAAAAAAAATGAATGCAGACAATAAACAGTAAGTTAGCAAACTCATTAAAATCTCTGCATTATATTCGGGGTTCGGTAGATAGTTAATATTGCTCGGCAAGGGGATCTCGACTGTACAACATATTCAAAAGAGTCAAAAATATCCATAAGACGTTTTCTTGCATTGAAAAATGCCGCTATGACGACCCCACTTGACCTTTCTTGTGCGTTCTAGTTTCACAAAGAGACTGAAGTTGGGAGGTGTTGATTGGATAAGAACCGCTGCACTATTATCCTGCTCCAACCAGGTTTCACTTAAAATCATAAAATCAAGGTTGTGCTTCATAATGCCCGAAATAAAAAAATAAATAAAAAAATAATAAAATCATTGAAATGATTCACCTGCTGAATATCTGACATTTATGAGCACTAAATGTAATGTATTAAAAGCTTCATCTTTCCAACTGTGGACTGACTGCTGCTGACGTGGAATAGAGCTGTCAATTTTCCTCTATTATACTATTCAAATTTCATTCCATATTTTTTTCAATATTCAAATTATATTTGAATTTTTAATGCTCAAATTCAGCCTTATTCATATTAACTACACTACACAGGCGTATAAGTTGCCAATGCCATTATCAGCAATGTGGTTGTTTTACTTCCTGTCCACTAGAGGGCGTTCCAAAAACATTACCAATAAATATGTTGACGTACCAACAGCTGGCAGCTTTCTACAGAAGTAATAATTAAGAAAGTAAAACAACCACATTGCCGTTCTCCTGGGGATGCTGTGTCCCCGTTGCCATGGCTACGCCCTCCTCGTCTCTCCGTCGGCTCTACTTTCACATTTCTCACGTACATCCTGCTGTCGGTCTCGTTCCAGATGAATCAGCCGGAGACGTTGGTCGATCTCGCTAGCAGTAAGCAGCATGAATGCATCTTTATTTCAGCATTCGAATACTACTGATTATATTACTATTCGAATTATATTCGATTTCCGAAGTTCATTCCAACAGCCCCAACGTGGAATGCATGTTCAATTTGACATTAGCCTGTTTCTAAGCACGGTCGACATTCTTTATCTATCACACCCATCATGACATGAACTGAGGAAGCTTCTGGCACACTGGGCTGAGGAATAAGGGGAGAACACGTTGGTATGGGGGGGGGGGGGGTATACGTGAGCGTTGCATTCACAGCATCACTATAAAGGCTTCTTCAATCAACATTGCTTCTCCCTCAAATAACCTCACATTGATTTTGTAATTTCAATGTTTCTCCCCTTGCTTGCAAACGTAAGAGATTAAGTGATTTATCACATTTGTATCTGTAAAGCCAGCCACCATGGCCAGTGCTGTTAATGAAATGTGGGGTTTCTTTTTCAACAACCAATTACGTTCTCTTGGGCCAGCACATTTGTATGGAATGCAAGGCTGAACAGAATTATCTGTCAGGGCTGAACACACACACACACACACACACACACACACAAAGACTCAATATACTCGAAACACAAATATGCACATGTGCAAACCGAGAGCACCGCCATTTAACATTCAGAAGACTCTAAATGCCAAGGTTACCACGTCGATACACGATTGATTGTGTACGCTGTGGTTGTGAGTGTGGTCTCAGATAGGCCAGCTCGAACTGATGAAAGAATGACATCTTTCATAGTTTGCAAACTTGGACCAATCACAGATCAGTGGCTGAGAAGACTCCATATGGAAGTTCATCAAGCTGAGCTGGGGGAGGCAGGAGGAGGGACTGAAGAGGAGGTGCAAGTTTATAGCTGCTTCTTGGAGTGTCAGTGCTCGCCATGTGACTCGATTTGACAAGTGACCCTTTGCTAGGTCCCGCCCCTGGAACACTGGCCAATAATAGCTTAGCATCAGCCAGCTCTGACCAGCGTCGACTTTCTGGCACTGCTCCACAGACTCTCATGTTGTCATCTCAGATTGTCTTCATGTTTAGGCTGGTTTTGTTGTCAAGTTTGTAAAATGTGTGGAGAAAATAGCGACGTTAGCACAGTGTCAACTAGCGTAGCAAGTCGATGCTACATTATCTACCATAGGTATACTCGATGTCTACACATGCTGCTTTTCCTTTTTAATGAGTAACCGTGAATGAAACCGAGCAGGACCAGTGTAGTTCGTTCATTTCATGTTCTCTGTCTGGATCACCAGGTGACGTGGTGGTTCACTTTTACACTTTAGCTTCTATCATTCTCTTTTTAACCCGTTTTCATGCTGAACCGTGATGACATTTCCTTCAAACTCACCGTGTAGATGCTTCTGTCTGCTCCCCTCTCAAATGCCTTTTTTAACCAAAGGGTAGATAATATCTCTTTATGGAGTGCAGTTAGTGACAGCGTGGGCTCCATGGTGACTGCTTGACAGAGTATCACTGGTGGGCGGGGCTTAGCAAAGGTTGATTTTCAACACAGGTCTCATACAGTTGCTGTAACTGCTTTAACTCAGGCTCTTGCCACAGTTAAGTTTAGTTCCGACCATCATTAGCAATCACCATCCTTCATTGCTCAGTCATTCCTTCTTCCATTGTTTTTACATTCTGGTTGCTGTTGCTTTTGTTTTTTATTCATTCTTCAAATTCATCATTCCCTTTTTTTTGTTTGGTTGTGTTCTTCCATAGGTTCTCCAATGCCCTCCCCCTCTTGTCCACCATCTGTCATTGACCAATCACATCCACAATCAGCCAGTCCACATGGCAACCTGTTGTTAGGCGACGTGGCTGAACCAGACTCTGAGGAAGAGGAGGAGGAGGAGGTGGAAGATGAAGAGGAGTATGCGGCCAGATTGTACTTACCTGTAACACATGGTAACGGGACTTTACTTCGCTTCGTTTGCAACCTTCTTACAGGCTACTAGATTTCTTCTAGGAATATGAAATAGAATTTGGTTATTATTATATTATATTCCCTTGAAAAAAAGAAAAATCTGCTATGTAACATTGAGCTATATTTTTTATTGTCAACATGAATTAGGAGTTTTAGCTTTCAACATTTTTATACCCAAAATAATAAAATAATAAGGTTTGTCAGCAAAACCCACATTGTCAAATCCTCATCAGTTCTATACAATATTATGATTATAATTATCCATGTTTTTTTGGATCTTCTTCTGGACTCCCTCGCTCCCTCTGGGGAACGTTTACTTCTCAATTTAAACATCCAGCTGCTGCAGGAGATGCTTGGCAGAATGTATATTCTCATGCTCTGAATATTCATACTTGCTCATATTTTGCAATATTTCTTATCAAGCAGGCAGTTAGTCAAATACGTATTCAATATTGTTGTATGGCATGTAATCATTTAGGTGAATGGAATTCAAGCTGACTTCCCCTCCATCAGTTCCTTTGTGACAGTTCTCTGCGGCATATTAGAGCTGGAGCTGTTTTCATGTTGCTTGCTTATGATAAATGTTAAGATGACTTGGCAGGCCGTGCCGTATGGAATCTTGAACTGCTGATGACTTCCAGTCTGCTGTCAATGGTTGTCCTCATGAGATCAGTCATTCTTGGTGGGAATCAGACCACAAGCCTCAAAAGCCATCCATTAAATGTTTGCCTTCCAACCTTCCCTTCCTTTCTTGTTTGTGTCTTATCACACAGAGCCCTTACGTTGTTTGTATGCAGCTGGTATTAGCACAGCCAAGACCACTTGAGTTTGAGATTCCCAGAGAAGGTCAGCTATCTGTGAATTCAAATGGCTAAATATGATTGTGACTGTTTGATTTTCAGTGCAGAACACTTTGAAAGTGGGTCTGGAAAAACTTATGTGAGGCATTTTGAAAGCAGAACATTTATAAAGCAAAACAGCTGTAAAAAAAGTGGCATATTTTGGCTGCAGGAGCCATAATCAGGATCCATTACAAGCTTGCTTCTCCAACCTGACATTGTTTTATGACTCTTAGTTCTACTATTTCATCCACCTAGTAAGGTTATGAATTCGACTCACTGCATAGTGCGTTGAATTAAATCAGCAGGGTTTTTTTCTGAACTGCAAAGGCCAAAGACCATGTTGGCCATTTGAATAATGTCTTTGATTAATATACCAGAACCAGACACAAGAGTATGGATTTAAATACAAGACCAAAACGCTGAAGACATTTTAGGTTACCAAAAAGATTACAAATAACGTTCAGGAAGTAAAAACACATGGTGGAAGTTCTAAGATGAAACAACAACTCCCCTCCTCAGTCATGCCCAAAAGCATATGCTTCATCATAATTTACTAAATGAACATCATGATCATAAGTCGCCCCCTGGTGGCCTGCAGAGAGACTGCAGCTTTAAGGCACTTCAGCTATGGCTTCACTTTTCTGAACCAGAGGTTGCCACCTGGTTTGAAACTGCTCTTCGTCTGTTGGGGCCTCTGCTTCCGTGGGTCTTGATATTCTAAACTCCTTGTTTTTGCAGTTTGTGTTTTAGTGGATGGAGATCAGAGTTGGGTTGCAGAAAGATGTTAAGTAGTCTACCTTGTGGGAAGATTCCTATAGACTGTAGTAATCCTACAGAAAGTATTGCAGCCATTACTCAGTTGAAATTTCTGCTCGATCAATATTTTGATTTGAAGTGGAGCTCATTAAAACTCAGTTAAGTCAAATCAGGGCAGTTGTTTTGGTCAGAAACTCCCTAACACACACACACACACACACACACACACACACACAGGTTAAAGGCAGCTCCCATGTTGATCACAGTCCAACCAGAAGAGATAGATTCATCAGGTCAGCTCTCAAATGGAAGGCAACAAAAGTTGAAGTTTAAATCAGAGTGCTGATCTGAGACCTGTTGGGCTGTGTTGGTTGATGAGCACCAGATGCAGAGGCATGTTGGCTGGCCAACGACCCTAGATCAGTCTTCTTATAGTCGGGAGTTTGATAGGAAACAGACTTTGATGGTTTGAAGAAAGGAACTAAGACGACCACAATTAGAGTCAGACTACACCAGGAGAGGCTGGATGAAAGGGAGGCATGAGGAGGGAGGGATTCTGAAGGGTGAGAAACAGAGACAGCTGCGTGGAGTGATGGAAATGGAGAGACAGACAGACGTCTCCTCGTATATACATCGCCCTCTAAACATAATCAGAAACAGCTCTGGAGCAGGCTCTTGAAATGGCTAAAAGGTTGTGCATATGTGGGTGTTTGTGGATATGTGTGTGGTCCTCTTTTCCCAAAGCAGTCCCAGCCTGACCTAACCAGCCAATGTTCAGCCAAACATCTAAAATATCACTCTCACCACTTCCTGCACTCTTTAGACATGCTTTTTTCTTTATTCGCTCATATCACTCTGCATCCTTCCCTCTAGTTCTCTTTGCTTTGCACCAGTGATTTTGTGGGAAGTCGAGCACTGAAGCACAGAAAACGAGAGGCCCCGAGCGTATCCTTTTTTTGCACATGTAGACGTATATATACACCAATGCAGAAACCAATGGGGTTTTTTCAACAACTTGTTTACAGGACGATGTCGCTGAAAAGAGTGTGAGAATGAAAGAGAGAATTCAGGCTTTTCTTTTCCTTTCTTCCCACGGAACAGATATTTTATTGGCTGTTTACTGGGACAGCCAAGTTCTGTAGGAAGCATCAGGGACAGTGGGAAATAATACTTTCTCCGTTCCATGAAGATAGTTCCTGAAAGTCGGCCTCGCTGCACCACATGGATAAAAATGGATATCTACACCTGGCCCATTCATTCAAGCTGTGGTGACAGTGGCGTCCGGCTCATAGAAGACAACCCAAATAGTGCTGGAATAGTGTTTTAAGAAACGTTGTTTGACTACAGGAGCCGACTCCATCAAGAAGAAATGGTGTTTGGGTTTGGATGTCAACAATGAGCAGGATTTCCTCGTGTCGCCTGCCTTCTCAGACCTGATCAGTAACTGGGCATCTGGTGTCACCATGACGATGCACTGGTGTCACCATGACGATGCCCTGGTGTCACAATGACGATGCCCTGGTGTCACCAGGACGATGTCTTTTGCGTCATATTATTAGTTCACCAGGCAGCTGTGCAGTGTTTACTGGAGGAGGAATCATGCTTTACACCACAATAGAAATAATATAGCAAGGTGTCATTATTATCAATAGTCACAAAAACAATTATTGTTTTATTCAAATTCATTGCATTTATTAAAAATCAAACATAATGTCACATATTATATCACATAATGAACTTGAACTATGTTTTGATAAACTCATAATCGCAAGGATATGGAGTTGTAATACTGAAACAAAATTACAGTACAATATGAGAGACAATTAAAAAACAAGGAGATCCCTCACTCATGCACAAGGAAACATCTGTTGATACACATAAAATAACAATGACCAGTTTATTTTTTTGTGTTAAAAATACACCTTTTGTCAATAACTAGCTATAGGCTACTTCTAACATTAACCAATAAAGATATAGACAAACATACAGTACTTCATGGAGACAAGTGATATAAGAAGTGGATGTCTGGATGGAAGTTTGAGATCTTTCTCCCTCTGTCTCTTTGAAGTAGTAACATTATGGGCAAATTGAAATATTTCAACTGGTCCAAACAAAAAGTTCGCTGCCTAAATTATGTTATTTTAAGTGTTGATGGAGCAGCTACAGTGCTAGCATAGCCTAGCTCCGATTTATCCAAACGCCATTCAGAAAACAAGCAATGTAAAAGTGATATGATCATCGTCGCGTGGACAGACCCAACAAACCATGACTTCAGACTTTTTGCAAATTGTCGTCATTAGTCCGTTACTTCGGCATCATTTTTATCCGTTTATGGTTTTTAAATCACAACCAAATAGTTGGTTTTGCCGACATATGTCTTGTTTTTCACAGTGAATACAGCTTAATTAATAATAATAATATTTAATAATAATTAAATCCATCGAGTACCTCTGGATGATGTCATGAACCCAAACTGGACGCAGTTTGCTTCCCTGGTGTATCTGGGACTTTACAACATGTAAAAAGCAGCAATAGTGCTGATTTCAGCCACGATGGATGAAACATTGTCGCTGTCTACATGGAGGGAAGCCCGGCCTCCATTCTGGCGCGTCCAGCCCGGGTGGCTTGAATAAACACAAATGATCCGGCAAATAAATACAACTGATCCTGCGGATTACCTGATTACTGGAGAGGCCGAAAGTCCTTCCAGTGAGTATATGAAGTGTACAAAGTCATTCTAGACAATCACGGCTGCATCATATGCATCTGTTGAGCAGTTTTTTTGTTGCATATTTAAAGGGTAGCAGTAGTCATCTGATGGTGTGTATTTAACAGTGTTTCATTACCATTCGATCCTGGGAACATGAAAGTAACAACGCTGCATAAAAACGTGCACACTGTAAAGCAAAAACTAGTTGTAATACCTGTACAGTATTTCTGAAATAACTTCAGTGTAATTTCCAGAAAAGCTCTTCAACGCTTGGAACAGTATGTTTGTGGTGTTTCTGAGTGGCCCTCAGCCAACCGTCTCAACACTGTCGACTTGGTGGTCTGAGCATTATTGGTTTAACGTCAGCAGTTTATTTGGTGTAATGGCGTAACAGTAGCTTGAGCCATTTATGCCACTATGAGTAAATACACCATTGCTTTACTCTAGCTAATGGAAATAGTGGCTACTTTGAATATTTTCCTCAACTACAGAAGGACACAGAAACATAGGTGTTTCACATTAAAAGCCTTCCAGAGGCTCAAAGGACACGATCTCATTCCTGTCCTGTCGGCCACAATGGAAAAGGGAGGAAGTAAAATAGCAACAATCGAGAAAAACTGTCAAACTAATTTTTGAGTAAAGTAATTAAAAATAATTACTGGATGAAAACAGTATTCATGTTTAAAAGAGAAATTAGGAACAGCAGATTGGTGATCACATGACTTGTAGTAATGTAATTTGTGCTTAATTCACCATGAGAGCTTTGTTTGAATAATAATACGTTTGTTGTTGGTTGCACACAGTGGATGCTAGTTAATTTATCAATAAATGAAGAAATCATTTTTGTTTTTGAAAGTAAAGCTACATATGTCTTTATCAGGCCTGAACATGACCAAGTAAAAGTCAACTTTTGAACTGATTTATTCATTTATTTATCCAGCGTAGCCGTTATATTATGTCTGAGCTGGTTGCGATTGGGTTTCGTGATAACCACCAACTGCAGCTTTAACGTATTTGTATTTACCACAAGCACTGAGAACATGTGCTTTAATCTCGGTGACCTGACAGTAAAAGACAGACATGCAGATGACGGGGTTTGAATTGAACAGACTTTAAGAGTGTTATAAGACAGCATCACGTCTCCCTGTGGAGGTCTCCATGAAGCTGACAGCAGATAGTCTGAGCAGAAATGTGTATCCTCCTCTCTGTCATTCACACAGCATTCGTTGTCTTTGTTAAAGAGCAGGCTTTTTTTTCCTCACGGTGGGACACGGGCACTGTGTTATATTATTTATTATATTATTCACACAGCTGCCTTGGGCTAAAACTTCCTCTCTCATTCTCCCTGTATGCAAATGCACCACTGTGTTGGTCGAGTGCAGAAACATTCCAAGATGGAAGTTGGAAAGAACAGGATTTCTATTCTGATTTACTCTTTCTTCATAAGCAACATTTAGCTCCAATGTATAAGCATGTACTGTAGCTGCATATGCAGCCTTATTATGTGTGTTAGCCAGCACTGTAGTACTAAAGATCTCTTTTGCTTTTCTGTCAAACTATGTTTTTGTTTTCTTGTGTTTCCCCGTTGAGCAGTTAGCTAGCTACAAACTTGTAGGAACCGTGCAATCATGTATCTTCCATATCCAGCCACCAGTGAGTGAGTGCAGCAGCATGCTGGGCCACCATATTGCACCGTGGTGGACCATGGGTCCAGCTGGGACAGCTGAAAGCGGGGGCTTCTGGCCCCACTAAGCCGTCTTGCTGGACCCACAGCAGGACGACGGCAGACTCATGCAGTTTACAGTCAGCTTCTAGTGACGCGTTACACACTCGGTTGGTTCAGCCTGCAGTGATCGTTTTTAAGAAAATGTAGTGGGATGCTGTTTTATACAATCAAGAGAGTAGACTCAAGTATCTAACTTCTGTAGCAGAGATGATAATTGCATTTATACAGCAAGATTCACAAGAATCATAAAAATGTAATACACCAGCAATAACTTGATTAAAACCATGAGGCCGGTTTTGGCTGGTTTTCCTTTGGGTCACCAGCCACTGGTTCTGATCCAAATGTCAGATTCACATTTTCTCTACATAAACAATGTCATATTGATTAGTTCTATGAGTTATATATGCGTTATCATTAATACAGTCAGTACTCAGAATGAAATGCACCAGATCTCGTTTCTAATAAAAAGGCTGTATCAGCTCTGTTAACTGTGTTAACACAGCATTTGTGTTTGGGCAAGTGAACAAAGACAGCGTAATAGCGTGCCACTCCTCCTCTATCCGAGTGAGAAGACGCCAAACTCCCTCCACCGCCCAGCCTTCAGATGCCTCAGAGACGCCAAGGCTATCAGCTCCAAGCGGAAAAAGCAACATAAAACAGACAAGTTTCTTTGCAACCGGGGGGGTGACGCCTGGGCTTATTGATGGCGCCTATACTGAAAGCAAAAGGGAGGTCAGAACGAGGCGGAGAGGGAGAGGGAAACACGAATAACACTTAGTGCTTTTTACTTTGGGACCAAGTGGGCAATTCTCCTCAACACCAGAACTAATCAATGAACCATTGAATGTAAGAGAGGAAAGAGAGAGAGGGAGGGAGAGAGAGAGAAAAACATATTTCTCCTTAACACCAGCCCTGATCAATGATGGTGATGGGAGGAATGGATGGAGAGACGGAAGGTAGAAAGGGCCCTTCTTGACATGAGAACGAATCAATGGACAGAGGCAGAGAGCGGGGTCAAACTGCAGAAAAATGAAAGAAAACTGGAAGAGAAGAAAGTCAATCATTGATCAGGCTAATGAACCCCAGGCTGGTGGCTGGTATTTAAGCCTCACCCACACACACACACACACACACACACAAACAGGGCACAAACACACAGCTCACGTCTGATGCTGATTGCAGAATGGAGTCACTTAAGTAAATCAAAATGTTGTAGCAGACTCCATACAAGGAGACAGAGAGACGGAGAAAGAGGCAGACAAAGAGATAGAGTGGTCGGGGGTGTGTGTGTGTGTGTGTGTGTGTGTGTGTGTGTGTGTGTGCGTATATGTGTGTGACAGCCAGTGCACTGTCCTGACTATACAATGAGACACAGCTGGAAGAATATTTTTTAAATGATGTATTCAAACCTTTTATTTGGTTTAAATGTAACCCAGTTTATATGTATGAGTGAAAGTTCTTGATGTTGCTGTTTGTCCTCTTCCATTGTTTTTCAGCTAAAAAACTAACACTGTAACACATGATTAACATGAAACAGTTACAAGTTAACGTAACACGTGGTTAACATGAAACAGTTACAAGTTAACGCAAGACGTGGTTAACATGAAACAGTTACAAGTTAACGTAACATGTGGTTAACATGAAACAGTTACAAGTTTACGCAAGACGTGGTTAACATGAAACAGTTACAAGTTAACGTAACACGTGGTTAACATGAAACAGTTACAAGTTAACGTAACACGTGGTCAACATGAAACAGTTACAAGTTAACGTAACACGTGGTCAACATGAAACAGTTACAAGTTAACGTAACACGTGGTTAACATGAAACAGTTACAAGTTAACGTAACACGTGGTTAACATGAAACAGTTACAAGTTAACGTAACACGTGGTTAACATGAAACAGTTACAAGTTAACGCAAGACGTGGTTAACATGAAACAGTTACAAGTTAACGTAACATGTGGTTAACATGAAACAGTTACAAGTTAACGTAACACGTGGTTAACATGAAACAGTTACAAGTTAACGTAACGCGTGGTTAACATCGTGAAACAGTTACAAGTTAACGTAACACGTGGTTAACATGAAACAGTTACAAGTTAACGTAACACGTACATGAAACAGTTACAAGTTAACGTAACACGTGGTTAACATGAAACAGTTACAAGTTAACGCAAGACGTGGTTAACATGAAACAGTTACAAGTTAACATAACACGTGGTTAACATTGTGAAACAATTACAAGTTAACGTAACACGTGGTTAACATGAAACAGTTACAAGTTAACGTAACACGTACATGAAACAGTTACAAGTTAGCGTAACACGTGGTTAACATGAAACAGTTACAAGTTAACGCAAGACGTGGTTAACATGAAACAGTTACAAGTTAACGTAACACGTGGTTAACATCGTGAAACAGTTACAAGTTAACATAACACGTGGTTAACATGAAACAGTTACAAGTTAACGTAACACGTGGTTAACATGAAACAGTTACAAGTTAACGTAACACGTGGTTAACATGAAACAGTAACAAGTTAACGTAACACATGGTTAACATGAAACAGTCACAAGTTAACGTAAGACGTGGTTTACATGAAACAGTTACAAGTTAACGTAACACGTACATGAAACAGTTACAAGTTAACGTAACACGTACATGAAACAGTTACAAGTTAACGTAACACGTGGTTAACATGAAACAGTTACAAGTTAACGCAAGACGTGGTTTACATGAAACAGTTACAAGTTAACGTAACACGTGGTTAACATCGTGAAACAGTTACAAGTTAACGTAACACGTGGTAAACATGAAACAGTTACAAGTTAACGTAACACGTACATGAAACAGTTACAAGTTAACGTAACACGTGGTTAACATGAAACAGTTACAAGT
The DNA here is from genome assembly GCA_029853015.1 of Chelidonichthys spinosus. Classification (NCBI taxonomy): domain Eukaryota; kingdom Metazoa; phylum Chordata; class Actinopteri; order Perciformes; family Triglidae; genus Chelidonichthys; species Chelidonichthys spinosus. Next base: position 6,125,659 of record CM056824.1, read on the forward strand.
TAACGTAACACGTGGTTAACATGAAACAGTTACAAGTTAACGTAACACGTGGTTAACATGAAACAGTTACAAGTTAACCTAACACGTGGTTAACATGAAACAGTTACAAGTTAACGTAACACGTGGTTAACATGAAACACTTACAAGTTAACCTAACACGTGGTTAACATGAAACAGTTACAAGTTAACGTAACACGTGGTTAACATGAAACAGTTACAAGTTAACGCAAGACGTGGTTAACATGAAACAGTTACAAGTTAACGTAACACATGGTTAACATGAAACAGTTACAAGTTAATGTAACACGTGGTTAACATGAAACAGTTACAAGTTAACGCAAGACGTGGTTAACATGAAACATGAAGCAGTTACAAGTTAACGTAACACGTGGTTAACATCGTGAAACAGTTACAAGTTAACGTAACACATGGTGAACATGAAACAGTTACAAGTTAACGTAAGACGTGGGTAACATTATGAAACTGTTGCAGAATAACATTGTAACATATGATTATAATCATGCTCCATTCCATATTTTTGGCATTTAGCCTTTAGAAAAACAACTTTTCATTATTTGCTCTGGGCAGCAACCTCCTGTATCAGTCCAGCAGAAAACTAACAGCACCATAAATTACATTTCTCTAACCACAATAACAAAACATATTTCTCTTTTTTGCGTGACATTCAAACTGACATTCGAAGCTTCATTCCTAAACCTTAATCGAGGCAATGCATTAACAGTAGTTTTAAATAGTGTTGTTTATTAAAGCAGTTTTAAATAAATGTGGATGATTATGAGTCACATTTAGTTCAAGGGTGTGTGTTTACATGGAGAGTTTGCCGGGCCTTCATCACTGTTTACATGGACTGAAGCACAAGAAAAGGTTGATTAAGCCCAGCTTCCCACATACATAAAACACTTGTAAACCTGACTTATTTAAGCACAGATTTGTGAACGAGGCCTGGTGGCCCTCTTGGTAAGATCCCTCATTTAACGTAGCTCTTACATTCTGTAATGCAACTCTTGATGTGTTTTCCAGATCCAGCACTTTTCTACATCATAACCATACACAGATATCTCACTCCAGGGTAACGTTGGCTTCGCTTCCGCTTGGTGGATTAGTGGGTTACAACTATAGAGTCCCCCCGAGGACACCAATTTACATCTGCTGACTAAGCAGAGAGCTTCCACTTGTATACACTCACATTGGTCAAGCATAAAGCAGGTTTGAGTTGTGACCTTAACACTCCATTTGCCAATTAGAAATGTCATATCTGAGCCAGGATAAAAATGAACCATGGCCAATGTATAATGATGTTATTTTCACATCTTTAAAATGTGTTTGTTCTTGACGTGACGCAGAGGAGTGGATTTCAGCACTAGCCTGCCAGTTATCCTGCACACCGACCTTCATTCTTTGTTCCCAGGGTCCATCTGCAGAAACACTCGCTCACTGCTGTGAATACAAGAGGTCAAAACAATCCTCGCTCACTTGTAATGGCAGCTGAGCAACTGCAAACAGGTTTATCTCGGTAGTCACGTGGATACGATTCACCTGAACATTACAATATATGAAGTAAGCAAGTAAATCTAATCATTGGTTGTTTTAAGCAGTTTGAAGATGTAATGGGGTTTTTTAGCGAGGACATGGTCCCAACAGGGGAAACAAACTTTAATTTGAACGGGTCCCACATCCTCTCCTCAAGCATCACCCTCACGATTAACATCTGTTTTAGCCCTTCGGCTGGTAAAACTAACAATAGCAAAAGTGTCAGTATGTGTGTTCCATCCAGCAATCATTATACAGTGAACCTTGTAGCCTCAAGGGGCTTGGCACTTGTACTGTGGTTATTATTGAGTTTCAATTGTGTTTCAATAATATGCTTCAGCCGATACGCAACCCAATAAAGAACATTTCATTTTGAGAGCGAGCAAAAGGGATGATAAAATGGAAAAGTGAAAACAAAGAGCGGGACATTCGTTTAAATCCTGGTGGCTGTGAGGAAAGTAAAAAGGGTAGAAAACCGATGAAAGAGTAAAATAGAAAAAGCAAAGGAAGACCCAGTGGCTTAGAGGAACACAGTCTTCCATATTAACGACTTGGCCAGAGCTAGAGAGTAAAGGAAGGGATGGAGAGAGAGAGAGAGAGAGAGAGAGAGAGAGAGGGCACCGAGGGCTGACTTGGCAGGAGAAAATGAATGAGAGAAAGTGGGCGAGAGACACAGAGAGGAAAGGGAGGGTGGATGAGGGGTCAGTGTGCTGGTGCTACAATAAGGAGGGAGAAATGTGGAGGACTGATGAGAGGCTCTGAGAAGGCTGCAGCTGCCGATACTAAATAACTGAGTGGAAGAGATGGTGGCAAAGTAAAAGAGGGGGGTCAGATGGAGGGAGGGTGTGAAGGGAGAGAAAGAATAGATGGGAATGAAGAAAAAGAGTTTGTCCACGTCAGTTTAGGGGAAGACAAAGAACAGATACTTCCTTCATCTCATGCTTAATCCCTCCACTTTCCCCTTTTCATTAATATCATTTCTTATTAGCATCCCCATCGTTAGTGAGCCCCTCCCTTCTCTTTGCTCTTCTATTCTCAACTAAAGGAGCCATCTGATGGGATTCAAGTCAACCAATATATTGTCATTTAGAAAAGTGAGTGTTGGATTTCATTCTACTGAAGCATTATGTATGACGAAGATTTATCGTAATGGCACTTTAATGCCGTCCATCCCAAGGGAGCCTGTTTTGGACGTATTGTCACCTAATCTCAGTAGATGATCAGATGTATTCATCAAGGTATTGGCCTCATTCATTCCCTCGCCGTCTCCACATGATGAGAACGAGAATGACAGACAGACATACTAATTGCTATACAAAGAGATAATCCTCGTGTTCTGCTTTTTGGGTTTGAGCCTCGTGTTTCATTCAATATGGATGCTGTTCTGCTGCAAACAAAAGAAACAGTGAGATAGAACTGTATTACCCATAAAGCATTGGTTTGTTTCTCAGTGTGAGGAAGACATGATGAAGAAGTCCAGCTGCTTGTCGTTGGAGGAATTCCCTCCCACTGCTATAGGAGCACTACTGAGTGTCATTCTAGAAGGATGACCTCTGTGACCTTCGTTTGTTGTGTGATTAGTCATTATTGACATTTGACTCAGTTTGTTGAAATTGACACCAACCTAAGCAGAGCAGGTTTGTTGGTGGTTCCAGACACACTAGAGGCGTAGCGATCACGCTATGCATTCACAAATCCAACACAAACATCAGCGCAGGTTGAAACATAGCTCATATTTAAATGAGGAAATTGGTTGTCACATGAGGAGCGTGTCTTGAGTTCTGTTTTAAATTGCAGTATTTTGTCATTTCCACCAATCCAGTCTGCAGAGCACTGGTTTCTGGTGTCTGCGATGATGCGATTTCACTTGCCTTTCTTGTCATTATTCCTTATACTGAGTGTTTGCGAGGAGGTCACGCCTCACAATATCCCTCATTGAACTCCAACGTTCCGAGTCAGCGGTTCCCGTGTCGAACTGACGTCAGCAATAGCACCAGAAATTAATTAAGATAAATACACAATGTGGCCCCACTTTGCTTTTTAAATAAATGTAGACTACTGTGGCTCAAATAACTCTTTTAATTACATGTAGTGAAATCCCCCGTGTCCAGGAGGATGTGCTCACGTCTAAGAGGATTACTGCGATGCAAACTCTGCTGCCAAGAAGCGACTGTCAGTCTTGGCTGACCTGTTGTTGTAGAAACACTGAGGCTCGCTCACCATTTCCCTCTCACACTCGTCCATTCCCTTAGCGGCTGCGTCCCATTATGTTTTCATTTCATGCTTTCTCTTCCTACTCCTTTCACTTTGCCTTAATACCTTCACGTGTGTCACTTTTTGTTTCTTTCTCGGGGTCTTCACTTGCCCACCCCCCCCTCTCTGTTTCTCCTTAAGGCGATGTGTTCTGTCACATGCACCATAACAGGAGTTACTGGGCAGAAAGAGGACCACCATTTCCTTACTGGAATATTAACTAGTCTTAATGCTAATTTGAACTCTAACTCTAATAAAAACATCCCGTTGCTAAACCTCCTACCTAAATGGACAAATGATGTTTGTTATAAAATGTTGGACCTGCTTCTGTGCTCTGTTCTAGAAAAAAATCTTACATCTTAAGCAGAGATATGGAAGAGAGAGCCCTGAGAGTCAAAAAAGTAAAGAAAATCTGGTGATCCATCTGTCTGACCTCAATTGTTTAGTGACTTCAGAACCGAAACGTTCCTCATTTTCTTCATCCGTCAAACAGGTGCTGAAAACACTGCAGGTGCAACTTTTGCCAGAATCATTTTCAAGTTTTGGGAAAAACATCTGGCAGGTGAAATAAAAAAAGGTGTTGTTGTAATACTCATTACACCCACAAGAGGGGCGAAATGGCTGAAGTACACCTTGACATCATGGTCTAAATTTGACCAAAAGCCTGTCACGTTGTGACCTACTGTAAATCAGTATTACAACAGCAACATTTCCCAAATGAAACGTAACTTGAAAATCATCCTGACAAAAGCTTACAGTTTTTCATCTCTTTCATAGTGAAATCATTTAAGGAAGATGATCCTGGTCGAACCTTTTTTTTGTTGTTGTCATAAACACAGGATAAACGATTTAAAACTCAATTTAGAGAACGGATCTCCTGGCCTCGCAGGGCTCCCATACCGATGCCCCACCTATTGGAATATGTTGCTAAATAACAGAATTATGACTTCAGCCTTTAATCTGGAGCAAACAACATCAGTGATTTGTCCACTCAGCCTCAGCATGAATCTCTTTTTATTACCACTCTCACACACATCGTGATCGTTCCAGCCTGGTCTGGAGAGAAATATGGGTGTTCTCGCTCGCTGCAGATGACCTGAGTGTCAGCTGGAATCCTCAGCTGAGGATCAGAGCTGGTCTCCTGGTGCTGGATGCGCACGGCCCTTTCACTTAATCAATTCAGGTTTTGTAATTCATCCAGTTGACAAGGAAGGTATTGAAGGGTCTCACATCTCTCAGGGAGTTTCCCCACTGGTTCAATTCCTTGTTTTCTGCCACTGTTTCAAGGCCACATTGTGCTTCCCAGCTGCTGTTTTTATGAATAATATTACAGTTTAGTTGAAGGTACATTTAATACATAATTTATCGCTCGTGGTGGTCAAAGTGCACGGTGTTAAAAAGACAGGCAGGAATATGAAACACAAAATATATCTTTAAAAAAAGACTTTTGAAGCACAGTTAATGAACGCTGCATCAAACGCTCCTCCTGATGGGGTTGTGAGCAGCAGAGAACCTCCGGCCTGGTGCAGAGGCAGAGGCTCCCAGAGAATCAGCTTTGAAGGCCAAAACGAATCCATTGAAAGCTAGTTAACATATTTTAGAGCAGCCCAACCAGGACTAATAACCATGTACCTTCTCCTGTGTGCAGTTTTCTGAATACATGCATCATGTTCACTCTGCTTGAAACAAATAGTATTAGTATAATACAGTGAAATGAGTCTGCCAGTTTATTTTACAGTTAAAAGGGGACCATTTTTAAGGCAAGATTTAGAAGCGACATTCATTAACATGAAACATTTGCATCAGAAATCTATCCTGCACTATTGCTGCCTATATTACATTCACTCGCAACCTTTTTTCCCAATTGAAAAGTAAGATTTGAATGGATGGTTGCGCATTATTTGGCTGCTTACTCTGTGACTGAGCACTAACACATCAACCATGGTTGGTATGGTTGACCTTAGCTGTGATGTCATACGCTGCATGTCTGGATGGCATTCTCCCATCATCAGAACATCTCTGCAGCCCTCTGCTCCCTCTTCCTGGGTTCCTCTCTCTCCTTCGCCCTGCTGGGGGTCACTGAGCAGAGAGGGACGCTCTCCAACTGCATGGCCCACAAAGGCAGCCCTCGGCTGGGGATAGGGGCCTTCCTCACTCCCCTCTCCTTGCTGGGAGTCCAGAGGTGGAATGAGTTTTCACGCTTCACAAACCAGGAGTCTTAACTCTTCTTCTGACCTCTTTCACCATGTCGATGAGGCTTTTACTTTTTCCCAGGATCTATTCTCTATTTTCTTTCTTTTTCCATCTCCTTGAAATCTCAGGCCTGCCCTCTGTCGTTCCCGTTGTCCCTCGCCCTACCTTTGCCTCTCGCTGTGCCCTTCTTTCAGTTCATGTTGTTCTTCACCTCGTCTAAACTCTCTTGACCATTGTTGTTGCTGCTGAAACTTTTAATTGACTTATTATATCACCTGCTGTTCTTTCTGCTGCCTCTTTTCTTCTTCTTCTTGTTCAATCTTCCATCAGCCGTGATGGAGGCTGGTACAAACCCTGACCGGAGCTTTAATTGGCCCTCCTTTCTTATATCGTTTTGCCCGTTTATTTTCACCTTCAATCTTTTTGTTCCCCAACGTGGTTTTGTTTCGTGCCGTGAACATTTAACAACATTTCAAATGCTTGTGGTTTATTTGATCTGAATACAATTACCTTGTCCTGTTTTCTTTATTTGTGTAAATCTAACTTGTTCTCAGTCCCGTCTCTTGAAATTCCACTGCTTTCATAACAACTTCATTGTAAACCCACCCATCAGGGTTCGAATTACATAGTGGAGTCCTGGGGAGCCCTAGGCCCAGTCTCAATAACCCTGCTAGAGCCCTTAGGTGTACTCACATCAGGGGCATTTGATCTGTACCGTGCCTCGGCATGATTTGCTTGAGCCCATATGGGCTTCGGCCCGATTGTCAGTTGTATATATCCTGTACATCATTGCGTCGTAATACGACACACGCATGGCTTGATGTTGTTTTCAAGAAGTGCCGTCTCAAAGTCATCACAAGAGAGAACAACACAGAAAAAATGAATGACTGAAACTTTACTGATAAGTCGCGGCTGCACATATTTCTAGTCAACACTCGGCCTGCATCAGTGGCCCTGAGCGGGTTTTGGATGGAGACACACGGCGGCATTTTTATTCTAAAAGTACCCATCCGGTTCTGCTCTGGTACCGCTCACACCACGAGTCTGAAGCCATGTTCTCCATGTTTAACCTCTGGTGCCCATTAAGGAGAGTCAGTTCCCATGAGTCTTCCTTGTGCACCACATCGTGCTGTCATGCTGAGTTTACACCACATTCTGAGTTAAGGCAAAATGAAAACACCGACTGAGTTCATGAGAAATTGGGAGAAACAGAGAGAGAGAGCTAGCGGGAAGGTAGGTGGCGTGCAGAGCAGAGAGAGCGATGGACATATAAACCTACATACAAGGAGACGGGGAGGCGCAGTGAAGCTTCTCATCGCTCCACCTTTGACAAACAACCTCCAACCTCACTCACAGCTCACCTTGGTGCTCCACTGAGATGGCATTTACTCCACACACTGATGCACTACACACTGATGCACTGCACACTCACAGTCTGGAGTTAAATCACGCCTGAGGCTTCACACTTTGTTCCAAAACGTTTGTCCAGGCGTCCTGCGACTCCAGCGCGGTGACTCACAGAGCCAGTCCAGGAGGATCATCGTAGCACGGTCCTCACCATGAACGAGGCTTTGCTCTTTCTTTTCGCTCATGCTTAAATCTCCTGTCAGCTCTTCTTACAGTGTATTCATTCACTTGACAATTCAAGCGCACAGCGAAGTCCCTCTGGGAGGTGATTAAGGGATGAGAAGGAGGGCTGGGATTTGATTGAGGCGCTGGTGTGCTGTGGTATGCCTACTACCAACAATAGGGTGCCCTCCTGCACAGCAGCCACAAGATACCACGGTTATCACTCATAATCTCATATTTAGATCATGTTTTTTTGTAACTGACATGTAAAAGGGTGCTGATTTAGGAGGTGGAATGAGATTACTTACCTGCTGGAGTTTCATTCCAATCCCAGAAAGAAGAGTATTTCCCACAACCACACCAACCATCCGTTCAGCAAACACCAAGGCATATTTCTGATTAGGATCCATCTCAGAGTTGTTTGGATACTGGCCTCAAAGCCCGACCTGGTTCAGTTATCGGCCACTTTGCAAGTCTATGCACTGATCATGTTTATTCTTAATCAGCTCATTTAAGCTGCACAGGAACAACAACGCCACATGCCACTACCTGATCCGTGCAAATCAGACAGAATCAATCAACAGAAGGAAGCAAAGGGCTCATTTTTAATGACTTCTATTATCCATAGAGAGTTTTGTCATCAGCGATTGTTTTTTCATCAGCTGTGTATCAAATCGATGATGTGAGTAGTTAAGGAGTGAGACATCTCGCATCTAAAATTTCTGTGACTGTCAAACCAGAAAGTTCTTTGGCATTCATATATATAGGCCTTTATTTTTCTTTATTTTTGTTTTATTTTTTTTTAAATCAAAGGCAGTTGGATGCCTTTGTGTGTGTGTCTGTGTGTGTGTGTGTGTGTGTGTGTGTGTGTGTGTGTGTCTGTGTGTGTGTGTGTGTGTGTTGTGTGTGTGTGTGTGTGTGTGTGTGTGTGTGAGTGTTTTATTGTCCTGCAGGAATCAGGACTTGGGTGTAATAGAAAATCGTTTGCCTTATTTTCGTATTTGTAGCTCAGGAAGGATTCAACAGAAGTTATTAATTATAGAAGTGGGGGAAATTATTTGAATTATTTGAATTCCACTAATTTAATTTCTCTACCACTATGGAGGGAAGAACATACTTTTGTATACTGTGTGTGTTGCCCTTGGATGTGTTTTATGTGCAGCCTAGAAAAACATATTGGAGCTGCAGTAGTTTCTGTACATATGCATGTCATCAGTAACTAACTTGAGAACTGTGTTAACTTCATTGTTGATGGTGGAGACCATGACCAATGGCTTCATTGATGCTAAAGGAAGAGACGTTGTTGAGAACATGGCATGAGTAGGTCTTTATAGTTTGATATAGAGCAAACTTTTATAGAGTTATCCATGAAGTAGAACACTTCTGTCTGTCAGCGGAAGATACAACAAAAAGCTATCTCTGTACTCTTACTGCACATGTGCAAACTGATACTGCACACTCATCCACCCGGTCTGATGATGCTACATTGTCCAAATTTAGCTCTCCTGTCTAATGACAGCTAATCTAGCTGTTAGCAGCTGGTATGCACCATAATCCTGTCTGGCTAAAGAATGAATAGAAAAACACCTCAAAGGAGTTATTAAAATGTACAACAATTCATAACATTACCATGATGTGTTTAAATGTAAACTTGTAAATAAATAAATAAAAATTGGTGGGACATTTGTTTGAAGGAAATTATTAAATAATTATAATTATTAAGTCTACTCATGCCACGATTGTATTTGCAAGTAAATATTTAAATGAACACAAAATGATTCACATGCAGTAACATGTGATGCAACTAAAATGTAATGCAGTAACATGTGATGCAGTAACATGTGATGCAAGTAAAATGTAATGCAGTAACATGTGATGCAGTTAACATGTGATGCAGTAACATGTGATGCAGTAACATGTAATGCAGGTAACATGTGATGCAGTAACATGCAATGCAGGTAACATGTGATGCAGTAACATGTGAGGCAGGTAACATGTGATGCACTAACATGTGAGGCAGGTAACATGTAATGCAGGTAACTTGTAATGCAGTAACATGTGAGGCAGTTAACATGTGATGCAGTAACATGTGAGGCAGGTAACAAGTGATGCAGTAACATGTGAGGCAGGTAACATGTAATGCAGGTAACTTGTAATGCAGTAACATGTGAGGCAGTTAACATGTGATGCAGTAACATGTGAGGCAGGTAACATGTAATGCAGGTAACTTGTAATGCAGTAACATGTGAGGCAGTAACATGTGAGGCAGGTAACATGTAATGCAGGTAACTTGTAATGCAGTAACAAGTGATGCAGTAACATGTGAGGCAGGTAACAAGTGATGCAGTAACATGTGAGGCAGGTAACATGTGAGGCAGGTAACATGTGAGGCAGGTAACAAGTGATGCAGTAACATGTGAGGCAGGTAACAAGTGATGCAGTAACATGTGGGGCAGGTAACATGTGAGGCAGGTAACATGTAATGCAGGTAACTTGTAATGCAGTAACATGTGAGGCAGTTAACATGTGATGCAGTAACATGTGAGGCAGGTAACAAGTGATGCAGTAACATGTGAGGCAGGTAACATGTGATGCAGTAACATGTGAGGCAGGTAACATGTGATGCAGTAACATGTGAGGCAGGTAACAAGTGATGCAGTAACATGTGAGGCAGGTAACATGTGAGGCAGGTAACATGTAATGCAGGTAACTTGTAATGCAGTAACATGTGAGGCAGTTAACATGTGATGCAGTAACATGTGAGGCAGGTAACATGTGATGCAGTAACATGTGAGGCAGGTAACATGTGATGCAGTAACATGTGAGGCAGGTCCAGGAAAAAGGAAGGCATGTTCACCAACCAGAAAACAACAGGAGACTTATGGTGGTAGAAAATACTTGTGTCTGTTTGGAAATAGACTGAATTTCCCAGTTGGATTTTACAGCAGCTTCCTCTGGGGAATCAGGTTTACTTTGTTTAAGTAGTTTTTAACAGTATCTCAATTATCCAGTACCTCCTCTTCTTAAAGCCTTTTTTGTGAGTATCTCTCTGGCGATTGGACATGTGGCAGAGGATGTGCACATGGCACAACACTTGGTGAGAGCAGATTTGGATGGTTAAGAACATAAGGTGCATCTGGAGTTAACTTCTTTTATTTGGTCTCTTAACAGAAACTTAAGAGAAATTAAAGAGAGTTGCTGCATGAAACTCATTGATCCTGACAGACACACACAGTGATGAGGTGTGTTGTTTTTTCCCCCGCATGCATTAAGACAGGTTTGTGTCTGTCAGCAGAGTGATACATGTTCCTGCCAAATCTCATTGAGATTTCTATCTCATCCAGAAATCCTAACTGTGTGTGTGTGTGTGTGTGTGTGTGTGTGTGTGTGTGTGTGTGTGTGTGTGTGTGTGTGACTTTCAGCATTTAGCCTTGAAGGTTTGCATAAGTGGAGCAATTACTAAGCCAGTAAAACAGCATATGGAGAGAAACTGAGAGAGTGAGAGGCATAGAGAGAGAGGGAGAGAGAGCGGGGAGGTGGTGGAGACACTTCCTACACAAACAGAAAATCTCCCTCATTCTCCTTCCTGCTCCTGCACACATGCCTCCTTTTCTCTCTTTGCGTTCTATTTCCTCCAGTGAGGGCAGCGGAGAATGAATAACAGCAGGGCTGGGAAATGGAGACGTGATGCTCTTTATGCAAATCAAATACCAGCATTGCCATTCATTTCCTTCAGAGCACCCCGAGGACAGAAGAGAAGCCAAAAAAACACAAGGAGAAAAAAAACTGTGAGGAAAAGTTGAAGCCAGGTCGACTTTAAACAAATATTTTGACGAGAACGGAGCGGGGTTGTGTGCAGGCCAATCAGGATCAGTATCAGCCATCATTATTCAGTCTGGCTGAGCGTCGGGGTCTCACCAGCCTGACCGCAGGGGGGTTTACACGGGGGTTAACATCCACCACCACAGTCCGGTAAATACTGGGTTTGACAGCTACAAGCTTTTCACCTGACATTTGATTTCAAATGAGCATGACATCAGCAGAATAATGAGACCATTTGATTTGAATATCATCTGACATTGACAGTGAAGACGCAGGACATGATGCAGAACACCTGGATGTGTTCGTGTTTGTCTGGTTCCCTCAGGTCTATAATACGAGAGAAAGAAAACAAGAGGACGAGGTGACGGCATGTGTGAATGGTTATTATTGTAAATTAAAACCGAAACCACAACGAAAATAAACTGTGAAAAACATTGAGCTGAAACGAACTATGTATGACAGCGTTTAAGAAAAACGAAAGCTAAACTGAAAAGATGTTGCCCGTTTGAGAGTAAAAATGCCACAACTGCTTCAGTTAATCCCTGTCTCAGTCTAGACTTGTAGAAATAGATTAGAATCACATGTAAATGTATGTAAATGCCATGATCGCTCCTTCTCAGCTTCCCAGCTATGGAGTCTGTATATCTATATGTAGCTGCAGGGGAGGGACCGTGTTAGCATGAAAGGGGGAGACAGAGAGGGGGGAGAGATGCAGCATAGGGCCACAGGTCGGACTCGAACCCGGGGCCTCTCCAGGACACGTTAGGGCCCTCAGTACACACAACTTTAAAATTGTTAATGCAAATTTAACTGTGAGAAAAAAACGTCAACGGATCATAGTGAGTTAACAGACATGGATTCACAACCACTTCAACATAATCATTTCACACTTCAAGCCTTAAATGGCTTTAGGGGCACGCACACACACACACACACACACACACACACACACACACACGCGCACACACTACATGCAGGTGAATTAACTTTGCCTTTGAATTCATCGCCACTGCCTCCATAAAGTTGTGCCCCTGATCTCCAGTGTGTCCGTCTGTAGCCTCGGGGCCGTTCATTTAGAGTCGGACTGAGAAAGATTCAGCGCTGCCGACTCATTAGGTTGAACTGCTGGAGGCACAATTATGTTTTCTTTCACATGAGTCTCTATCTTTAATTGGATAATGATCTGTGATCTGAAGTGGAATGTGGTGGAGTTATTTCCTGTTAACTATGCAGGTCTCTATTTATGAGTTGCTCCCTGGAGCCAACAGCCAACAAACCCAAACCAAAACACTCAAAATGTTGTATTTCTTCCCCACAGCTGTGAACAGCATACAGATGAGCTGAAGTTAATGAATGCAGTTTAAAAAGAACTTTCTTCTCTTCTGTTTTTGACAGAGCAACCGTCCAATCACCACGGCCCCACGCTGCCTCCGGTACCTCCCCCTCACCGCCAGCAGCCCTCAATAACAGCTCTCAACCAATCACTGGGCTCCACGCACCACGCTGGCCAATCACTGAATTCGACGCGGCAGCTAACCCCTCCTACTGGAAGTCCGGCCCCTGTGGCCGGCCAATCACCAGCCGAGCTGCAGTCCACGCCCCCCGAGAGCGTCCCGCTGCAAGACAGCTGGGTGCTGGGTAGCAATGTGCCTCTGGAAACACGGTAAACACACTTCTCACCATCGCTTCTTCACTTGTGCACCACGCCTTAAAGACCCTCAGCTTCACCTGATTGATAGCTTTAATGAGACGATAGATAATGAGCTGAGATAAGCAATCAGGCCAATCCATGGGTGTCCATGGCAGTGGTGTTTTGTCTGTATTTATTTGTTTGTCATTTTGGAACAGCGGCTTCCATTCCAACACATACGGGGTCCTGCATTAAAAATGCTGAATCTCATTCCATGCTCACGGTGGCTGTGCGAGTGTGATGTATTATGAACATCATGGAGAGTGACACCAGTGTTAAAAATGAAGCAGCATTGGCGCTTCATCATCTGTGCCGTGGAGCTCTTCCCAGATGCAGAGGGAAGACACTCTCCTCACCGGAGCCTCCGCTCATTAACAGGAAATGCAGCGTCTCATTTCTCATTGGTGAGCACTGGTGGCTGCTTACAGATGTAAAGGAAGGGCCATTGATTTGAACCTGACTGTGAGACAAAGTGAAATGTTTTGGGTTATGAGGGATACCAGCAGGAGACCATGTAGTCTAGATAACAGGAAGTGAAGACTCAAACGCCTTTCCAAGAGGGAAACAGCAGCAGCAACCTCAGAGCTAGCAACTTATACGATGTTGATCCGTTTTCTCACACAGCCGTCATCAGTCAAAGTTGTTCTGGTACGTATGTGATGTTGTCTTGACTTGACTGTAACGAACCGTTCCACTTCACACAGGCTTCCTGATATAGGTTTAGAGCTACAAACAGCTAGCAAATGGTCTGTGTTTTAATGAGTCCAGTGAGCTCCTCCAGAGCTAAAGTATAGACGGGCTTCACCGCCGGGTCACCGACCATCAAATGATGTTTTTCTTTTCTTTTAATAAACATCTCCTCACACAGTCCACATACGTGTTTTTTTAGGTTTTATGTGGAGTTTTCTTTCGCGGGGAATTGTTCCATCCAAACAAGTTTCCTCCTGACACTATTTTGCTGCTGCACCACAGCGGCTTCCAAAGCTTAGCGCCGCCCAAGTCCATTGTGATTGGTTGAAAGAAATACAAACGAGGCAAAGCTTTTTTTCCCCGATTCCGCAGATGTGATATACTGTAGCCAGACCCTTCTACTGTGGAGACGGGGCTGGTAAAGCCAGCGTAGAAACCATGGGACATGCAGCCAAACACAGGTGCAGATGCAACATGCTGCAGCTAATGCTAAAGACACTGTTTATTTCTAAATGTTAAAGGTTTGGTGTGAACAGAGGGCCTCTCATGCACAACGCTATGGATTATGATTCTATGATCTAAAGGGAGCAGTACAACTGAAAGGGTTGTGTCTTACTCTAAAGGACTGGAAAAGTGACATCTGAAACAGCTTTTTCCACATATGTCACGCGTTTTCAAAGTCTTCCAGGAAGTTTAGACGTCTAAATGTTGGTTGGCAAAAGGAGATCAGAGCAGCACACGCAGAAATCCACACACAAAACGTTCCTCGTCTCTGTAGAACCAGGCTGTGAATCGGGAGTGTAGAGAAGTAGCTCCTTTGTTGAAGCCCTTTAGTTTGCTGGACTCGATGCCGTGTTTTCTCACTAAACCCACAAAACAGCAGGCAAGACCACATGTCACTGGTTGTTGTTCGTAGCAACACAGCATCACGTTTGTGATTACAGTTGTCCCCACCCCCCCCCCCCCCCGAGGTCACCGCTCCTTTCTCTGGTGACACGCGTTTAATTGGATATTCATTTGAACCTTGAACTGGTACCTCAGTCGGAAGTTTCCTCTCTGTGTCCTTGTTGAAGACGAGTTCTGCTCAAACATCACGGTGCTCTGCAGCAACATCACTGCTGTAAAGGCCTTTTCCACCACACACACACACACACTCACACACCCCACACAATGTATGACCCTCTGCTCACTAGACAATTTGTTGCTTACTCCCTCTTTCAATCGGTCTTCCTCTTCCTGTCCCGCTCTCGTTAACATCGTTCACCCGGAGAGAAAAGGAGAGTGACAGATTGATAGATGGAGAAATGTCGGCTTTTGTGACTCCCAACATTGGGCCTGTGTGTACGTGTGAATATATGTGTGTGTTTCAGCAGAATGTGTGGACTTTTGGGACTGCCAAACCATGAACTCTGGTGTAGTTGTATATTCCTATAAAGGCCTAGCACACACACACACACACACACACACACACACACAGGCACACTCAATTTATGAGGGTAACTTTAACCTTGACCTTTAATTCACCAGACAATTTGTAGCCAGCTCTTTCTTTGCTTCTTTTCCTGTCTCACTCTCCTTTGTCCCGTTCCCTGAGAGAAAAGCAGCTTGCTGATAGATTGATAGAGGGGGAATGTCTGTCTCTCAGATCCTAACAACCCCCAGCACTTTGGCTGCATGTATGTGTTGGAGAATGTTTGGACCTTTGGGACAGCCAAACCATGTCCCTGGCTTAGCTTTATAAGAAAGGCTTAAACACACACACACACACACACACACACACACACACACACACTCACAAACACACACAGCGTTCAGAGCATCATCTTTCAAAATTAGGCCCACCCCCTCTGAGAAGTCAGCCCTTGTGAGTGTGGTATGTATGAGGGTGTGTGTAAGAAACATACACACACACACACACACACACACACACACACACACAGAAACATTCAGACAGACTTGGAGATGAAACTACTTGTAGGGTGGAGCTGAAAAGTGAATGTTGTGTGACCTGGAGACGCTGCCTGCATGGTGAATCACACACATCCAGTCAGCACTGGGGTCCAGCCTCTTCAGAGCTGAAGTCCTGTAGCCTTCATCACTTTCTCTCCAAGCAGGTTTTAGGCTAAAATTCCTTAGTTTGTGAAGCTCCCTCCACTCCACCCTGTAACTCAGCATTTTCTGTCCTACTAATTATACAAATACAGAACTCAAGTCTACAGGCTGAATATTGATTTGGATTTGGGTATGGCTGGATGCTCTCAGTGTAACATTTCTTATCAAAACTCATCCAAAGCCGATGTGAACCCGCCACATCATTATGAGACGCTCAGGGTAACCGACTTGCTAACAAAAGCACAGGAAAGGCAGGACTAATGTGTGAAAACAAACACAGGACTTTCACTCAGAAGACCGCTGTCCGTGTCCCGTGAGAAACCAACTCAGTGTGAGCTTAGTTTTGCGAGGTCCCTTCTCATGGTTGTTGGGTCAACAACAACGTTCCTGAACTAAACTACAGAACACGACTGACTCAAATCTTCACATTAACACATAGTGTAGCGGCTCAAGAATGAATGGTGACGGTCAGCTGATGCCATCTTAAATGACATGTGTATCGCGGATGAACCTGACTTCCATCCTGATCCGATGAGTTGGGAGTGAGAAAATGTTGCCATAGTTACATACATACTATAATGCTTACAGGCCTCAGCTATCAACATCGATAAAGTCTTTTGCATCAGGTTGCTTTGCATTGAATAGTATTAAATTCCACACATTTATCCTCATTAAGGTAAGGTAGCTGACGTTAACTGCCCAATTTGACTGCAACAGACTTGCACAGTAACAAGTAACAGAACATAAGGTGTCTAATGACCATCAGTGTTCATAAACAGCACGAAATGTGGAGAAATGAGTCCAGATCTAATCAAGTGAACACGTTTGGTAGCAGAACATTTTCATCAGCGTTCATGTCGAGGTGTAATCGTCTTTTCACGGTGATAGCCCTGCAGTTATGTGGCAGTTACACAGGCAGATGATGGTCGATTGCGGTCCACTGACCGGTGATAGCTCACTTCCAAAGTCTTTTCAAGATAATCCACGTTTTATTCCCATATTATGTCTCTTCTCTGTCAAATTTCATCAGCAAAAAACACCAGTTCAAACCTGTGTCAATCGTTCAAGTACAAACGGCAAGATCACTTTGAAAAGAGCAGAATTTCATCAGCACTTCAAGTTTCACACTCGACACTTCAGTCACTGTCTTTCATTGAAAATGTTCCTTTTTAGAGAAAAATAAGTTGAGTTTCAAAGCTTTCGACATCCTACTTCTTAAAATGATCCAAGTCCAGATCTAAACATCAGTGGTGACACAAAGACTTCACACAAAGGTCGCCCCACACACAACACATGTTTCACTGGTAAAAACTCTAGTGAATATAAAACCTGTTAAACTGTATCATGATCGTCTTCCAGAGTCTGACATGCTGACAGGACCACGACTGATTTAAGGATCAATATCACTCGACACACCAGGTTTATGTCCTCTTC
>CM056824.1:6147972-6187972 GCA_029853015.1 Chelidonichthys spinosus
GACTACCAGATTAGTTATGGTTGACAACGCACTACTCTCTGACTGTGACTGTGAAAAACCCACTGGGGTTCCAGTCATTTTACACTCGATTATCACTGCCTCTCTGCTGTAATGGACTTGCCTTAAACACTCCTAAAAGACACATAGAGCGGTTAGCGTGCTGTCTGCAGCGTGTGTCCTGGTATTTGTCCCAGTGCAGCAGCATTATGAAAACCTCATGTGTCTAATCTCACGAGAAGCACGGTTCACATGCTCCTGCCAACTATGGCTGGATGGATATGACTAGAACTTGCAGTAGAGATGTTTGGAGTACCGGGATGAATCTTCTTTGATCAAAGCTGCTGATTTACTGCCTTAAAAGGTTTGTAGTTTCATGCAGAAGCAACTGAAACTGTACACTCCAAATGTGTCTCTTCTGCACGTGGATACAACTTGAACCATTCTGCTTTATTTCTGTCACTCATACGAGAGTACTGGCAAACTTGAATTTTTCTTGGTGACAGGTTTGGTGGAAACAATCTGATTCCTGCCCCGGTAATCCCACCTCGGCCTGATGAATGTGCTTGTGTTTCTCTGATCTATCACAATAACAAACTGAATATGAACCACGAATCCAGAGTTAATTCCAATCACGCTCCGCTTTCCAAGCATGACAAACTGCAGACTATAAGATCAATTAATCAAAGCGTATATCCTTAAGCACCTTTCATACAGGTTAGTGTAGTTCAAAGTACTTCACAGATGACTGAGGAGCTGGCATTCACTTGTGTGAACTGTGAAAACAGCAGAAAAGACCACAAATAAACAACAATTCCAAATGACTAACAACTGATTAATGAGTCACATGACTGTGCAAGCTTGGAAAGTGCATTTTGCATTGTAAAACACAGTAGTAACAATGAAGATGTAATAAAATAGACACAAACAATGGAGGATGGAGGAGCTCAGTCGTCTCACAGAGCAAAGAAGCTGCTCTGAAGTCTGCTGGATCGTCAGCTGATACTGGTGTATCTCACACTGGGTCTGGGTTTTGTTCTTTAATATCTTTGGGTTCTGTGCAGGCACCTCTAGTCACCAATATCCTTGATGCTCAGTAGATGGTACCAGTGGTGTTCTGGGTGGTTTTGCAGATTCCTCCTGTCCTGGACCACAAACATCTCATGGCAGTTTGTAATGTCTCCAGTCAGGAAGCTTTCTATTGCTACTCTGTAAAAGTGAACAGGAACGTGGTGCTTTCTTAGATTCCCTTCAGTAATACAGGCGTTTATGAGCTTTTTCACCAGAGTGGAGATGTGTGATGACCATGTCAGCTTGTTTGGGATGCTGATTCCCAGGAACTTTGCACTGTTCGCCTTCTCCACCTCAGCTCCACTGATGTAGATCGGGTGTGTTTCTAAAATCAACAGTCAGCTGCTAGGTTTTCTGACATTGAGCACCACTCGTCCAGATTGTTGATTTCCTGTCTATATGACGTCTCTTCGTTGGTTGTAATCCGGACGACAACGTCGGTGTCACCTGCGAAATTCCAGGCACCATTCTCCTCATGTCGGGTTTAGTTTTGTGAACAGAAGGAGGCCCGGCACACGGCCCTGGGGGGCTCCAATGCTTAACACTAGAGTAGAGGAGGTGTGGCTCCCAATCAGAACCGCCTGTGGCCTGTTTGTGAGGAAGTCCAATCACTAGTTGTAGAGTGAGATACTCAATCCCAGAGTGATCCATTTACCATCAGTTCCACAGGGGTGTTGTGTAAGAACCTGCACTGAAACATGTAATATTACACTTTTATTCATACATTCCATCTTTCAATATTAAATAAAAACTATGAAATCTGCACAAATATCTTTAAATGTGAATAAAACGGTTGAAAATGGTCCTTACCTCGACGTGTGGGGTGAAGTCCTGCCAAGCTATACTGCAGTTTGATTGGTTGTTAAAAGTTTTTCTTTTTTTTTACACTGGAATAATTTAATCATTTTCTTTTTACAATTACTCAGTTATTTTAATAATAATATAAGGAGAAAAACAACAAAACAATCAAAAACAAAACACAAATATTACCCATTAAATGGTACCAGGCACTATAACAACAAACTTCATAAGCAAATAAATAAACAAAAATGATCGAGAGGTCAAAAATGTGTACATCACAATGACATCAAATAATTCTCCATTGGAGCCCAAATTTCAACGTAACCCACGTGATTATTTTCTAAACAAAAAGCTACTTTCTCCAAATTCACTACCTCCATCGCCTCGGTGATCCACTCCCTCTCCGATGGAGTTTTGGAACATATCCAATTATTTATGATCACCTTTTTTGTGATCATGCATAAAGAGAGGTACACTTTCTTATCCTTTGATGAAACCTTATTAATATGATGTAGATCTCCTAAAATACATGATTGTGGTGTTAGTGGAATAGTTATGTTAATATGGTTCATAGCGTGTTTTGTTAAAAGTTCAATTCAATGGACTTGAGGGTTCAAGTGGTGTTAAATGTTCCAGAAAGTAAAAAAAAAAAAACTGTCATGTGACCCTTCAGGGTCTGAAGGGGTTAAATGCTGAGCTGAAATCAGCCATCAACATCCTGATGGAGGTGTTGTTAAGATGGGTGAGGGCCCGTGGAGACGGAGTCCTCTGTGCATCAGTTGGCTCTGTATGGAAACTGGTGAGGATCCCGGCTGGCTGGAGAACCAGTTTCTCAAAGCACTTCGTCAGAATGGATGGGTGTCATTTAGACCGGACAGCACAGATGCTGTAGGTCCAGGATGCTGGAGGGAAAACTCTTCTGTGACAGTGATGTGTTGCAGATGTCAGTGATGATGTCAGTTAGCTGGTTGGCTCACATGTTATCAGGCCCAGGAGCTTTACTCATATTCACTCTCATCAGGGTTTCTCTCACACGCTCTGTGGAGAGCGACAGGTGCTGGTCCTCGGGAAGCGAGGCAGACTTGACTTGACTTGTTTTCAGTGTTCAGCTTCACAAGCGGAGATAACAACTTCATGATGAATTCATATGAAAGCGTCGGTGATGAAAGGAACTGCTGCAAAAATAGAAAAACTAAAATGAAAGCAGGAAGAAAATCATTGTAGTTCCTCAAGGGAGACCACCGTTGTTGTCAGATTATATTCAAATGACTCTATTTTGTAATTCAGCTGATATCAGTGACAGGTTTTTTCTCTTTTTTTGTATAAATGTGTTAGAAATACAATGTTTCGCATTTTCCGTGTGTGTGTGTATGTTTGTATGTTTGTGTGTGTGTGTGTGTGTGTGTGTCGTCCTCTCCCTCTGAATCAAAGCATACAAATGTGACTATTATTCATTCACACACAGAGGGACCAGGCAGTTTTATATGGTGATAAATAATAGAGTGGCAGGCATACAAATGCACACATAAAAACACACACACACACACACACACACAAACCTCTCCTAACACACACAAACAAAGTATTTGTTATTCTTCATTTCAACAGACATTTATTGCGTTCTTACAAACTGAACATAAAAAGCACACAATCAGTGAACTTGGTGTGTAGCTCCAGTGGAAAGAAACTGCATGTAACCAAGTTGCAGGAGAAGGTTTTATAAAATATGAAACCTAATAATAAAGTGATGGTTAAAAAAGGTGAGGATGTGAGAAATGTATTCCTTCTGACGACCACATTTGTGTCTGTCGATCCACACACTATCACACAACCACACAGTTTTAGGCAACAAGACAGTTGTTAAGACAATATAAGTGTAGATCTGGGGACTTAAACACACAGCTTCGTCATCGAAAAAAAGAAATAGATACCTTAGTGTACATACTTACACACAGAAAACACAGATCTCCCCCAAATCAAGGCATTGAACATTGAAAACGTGTGTGAGACGGCCTGCTGGTATTGTGGTGAACTGATGGGTCGTGTCACTAAGGCCTTAGTCCACACACACCAAAACCATCTCTTTTAAAAATTATCTTTAAAAACAACAAACTTTCATGGCACAATTCCAACGGGACCAGAACATAATTTCAATCTTGCCATAGGAATACATGCATCAGATATTCATATTGAGGTCCCATGAACCGGAAATAGAACTTCGCCACTCTATACAAGCTGTCTGTAATCATGTTTAGCTCAGCGTAGTGGCAGAGGAGCAGAATATGTTGCCATAAAAAAAAACAATCAAGCCAAAAACCATTTCCGTGTGGACATGGCCTCAGTAAAAGGTCCATGTTCCATGTAGCGCTGCATTAGGAGTCACCACACACACCTCGACCTCATAAAGGGGCCAGGGATCGTATTCGGCCAGAGTCAGCTGCCTCCCACCACCACACGCCTCCTCTCCACCAAAACAACAGACAGGAACATTACGTCTCAACAAAGGAAACGCCTTCCTCCGGTGAGGAAGCACAAACGGCAGAGTGGGTGAGATCAGAAAATGGGCTCCTTCGATTGGTATTCGTTGATTGATTGATTATTGCTTACGACCTTTCAGTCTTTATGGTCTATTTGACTCTAAATGTGACAATTATTCCCTGAATCAATATCACGCTGTATTAAAGAAGAATTCTTTTATTTTCTCATATACATCAATGTAATCTGACCAAAATAGTCAGTACAGAGAATGCAAGTTTAAGGTCCTTCAGCTTTTGCTTCACTTTTTAAAAGCGGAGGGTTCCAGCAGGATATCAGAGCTAAGTGCACTGCATACATCCAACATGTGAGAGTTTGGCAAAAATACATTTAAAGCGTTAAAAACTTAAGCATTAACTCTGGGTTTTCCGTCCTACGACACTGGTTCACTTGCTGCAGGGAGCCTCGGTACATGGGGCGGTAACTCTACCACTAAGCTATCAGCAAAGTTATATACCTTGTCATGAAATCAGTCAGATCTACTAGTGTCCTTATGATGGGGTAGTCATATTATATTACTAATACTGTTAAGACGACTTATGCATTCACACAGTCGGCGAGTTTTTGCCAGCTGTCCTTCCTGCATTTGGCAGATGAAACTGTTGCTTTTTGCCTGTATTATATGTTTAACTTCTTCGTATTTCTATAAGATTAAGGTTCGCTCCTCGTACGTGAAATACGCCGCTCCGCTGCCGTAGACTGATCCATGTTTGTGATTGGTCAAATGCTGCAAACGCCGCCTCTTTCATGTGCACGCGCTCATAGCTGGACAGGTAAACCCTGGGTTGACTTAACGAGTTGATAACCAGCTTCGTGTGACCACTTATCTCCGATTGCCTTTGTTAGGGTAACTCAAGCTGGATCTCTGAAACATACCCTGGGTATGTTGAACTCGCTTCGCAGTACAGGCCTCTGGAGATCTCATCTGCTCTTACATCTGCGATGGTCCACATTGATGAAGGTCCACATTGATGACTGGCTTGCTAAGTCATGTCTCCATCTAAACACCTGCAAGACTGTATGGTGTTCACGAAACCAAAGAAAAAGGTGATACACTAAAGTGTTCGTTCGAGGAGAGGAGCTTAACATTGTAAATTAATGTAAATAGCTGGGGGCGACACTGGGCTCGAACTTAACCTTTAAAGTCATGTAAAACAGGTGGCAAACAAGGTAACATTCAATGTACAGAACTTCAAACAAATCAGGCCATTTCTCAACATAAATGCTGCCAGGATGTACTGTATCTACACACTGTGATATTCTCACCACATTTAGACAAAGTGTTTTGTCAGTAAAGGGACATAAATTCTGGAATAGCTTGCTCCTCATAATAAGGGACCGCCCCACTTATATGAATTTTAAGACTCATTTAAAATAGTGGCTCAGGGAAAGTCAAAGGTGCACTCCCTTTTAACTGTATCACACACTTCATTATGTGCACTGTTGCATCTCGTCTTGCCTGTTGTTTTGATTGTGTGTCCGTCCCTCAAATTAACTTGAGGGTGTTGTATCTATGCTACTTTGTTTTTATGATTTCTATCTTATCTACCCGGGGACGATAGATGAAAACTAGCAATTATGCTATTTTACATCAGCATTCATACTGATGTCCATAAATATGCACTCTCCGCATTAAATAAACAAATAAAAATTTGAAAATAAATAAACAGCACTGATAGTTTTTTTGGAGAAGATGAGTGAGTGACAAGTGGTTCATCCAATCAGATGCCAAGTACTTTTTTGGAAAGCGCCTGCTCTTTCCAAACCGTTTTCATTGACGGCATCTGAGATGTCCCTTGTGTTTAACCAACCATGTGGTGGGTCAGGTTCCTGCTTTTCAACACAGCAACACACACAGAAACACCAACGTTATAAGGAGTCTTATTGCATGACCAGTATTTCTGTACAGTACTGGACTATTTGTTTTACATGTAGCTACACAGGCTTTATTTAATTTTGTGTTTTAGTAATATATGTTTTAATCTTGACCTTCATGTGTGATTGGCCTTCAAGTGTTTTTTTCTTCTAAAATAACCTTTTTTTGTTTTTGAATCACTCACTGATTTCATAAATAATCGGTACCGGTATCATTAAAACTGTAACAAACGGTATTGTATGGAATTGAAAAAGCTTGGTACCATCATCCCTCCCATCCAGCACTCACACTGGGACATCAGGGAGACAACACTAGCTATCAGACAGGAAGCAGCAGTGCTGTGAGCCCTGCAGAGCACCGCTGAGAACCACTCAAGTATTTTACTCATTCACAGGACTCCACTTAAAGTGAAAACTTACATTAATGGGTTTTGTCTGACCTTTAACTTGTAGTTAAAGTAGATGCTTGTTAATCTTCCAAAGGCTGATGTCAGATTGAAACATTGATAGAATAAAAATGTCTCTCAATTAGATACCAAAGGCAAGATATTGTGCATCCAATAAAGTGGAAATAGTGTTGTTTGGTCTGCAACTGCTGCAGAAAACACACCCAGAACACAGCAACGCTCTTGTCTTCTTTCTGTTCTCCGACTCTATCTCCATTCATTCAGTTGCTCCCCTTAAACTCCTGTCTTCTTTTATCTCTCGCTTCACATCTTGCCTGGAGGCAGGTATTAATTGAAGGACTCTTGCTATAATAGGTTCTAATTTTTAATCACATAGCCTTGTTAGAGAGCTGTCTGATTGCAATTACAGATGCTCATTAGCCAGGGTTCTGTTATTAATTAGACATTGTGACCTTGGTAATTACTGCAGCATACATGTAGAGTATATGCCAGACATTTTCCAGTGGAAATTTCCCAAGACAGGCTTTCGGAAATAATCATAAAAACAACTGTTTTGTTTTTATGTGGACAGCAGTGTTAATGTAATCTTTACACAGACCATTATCCCTTGGTCGGCTTCTTCCTTTGGGGTGAGAGTTTCTTGTTTGGTGAAACCATGAAGTATTTCCTCATTGAGACAAAACCTCCAACTCTTAGAAACGTGCCTTCCGATGTTTGATTAAAGCAGCCTAATGCTAATCTGATCCATTTCAGACATTCCGGATGAATATTGTTTACCTAGTTGTATTTTCTTTTCACAAGAATTATGGCCTCATTTATACAGCGCTGTTGTTCAAAGCGCTTTACAGTAATGTACTGACATTCACCCATTCATACACACACTGACAGCGGAGTCAGTGGCAATTAGGGTGAGGTGTCTTGCTCAGGGACACCAGGCTAGGAGGAGCCGGGGATTGAACCGGTGATCTTGCGGTTACCAGCCAACCCGCTCTACCTCCTGAGCTAAACCCAGTTAATGGTGGATGAATTATGGATAATAAATGAGTTTGGGAGTGGCAGCAGAAGGTGATTGTG
Organism: Chelidonichthys spinosus; assembly: GCA_029853015.1. NCBI lineage: Eukaryota > Metazoa > Chordata > Actinopteri > Perciformes > Triglidae > Chelidonichthys > Chelidonichthys spinosus. Next base: position 6,155,733 of record CM056824.1, read on the forward strand.
CTTGAGTTAAGAGATGTAGAGTGGGACAAAAGGAGGCACGTCACAGACTTCATTCATCTAGTTAATGGGTGTCAGCCCTCTGTGCAAACAGAACACAGTGAGTCTTTACATGAAACATGGGTGTAAATGCAGTGTCACGCTGTGTCATCGTGGCTTATACCAATGGCCTGCAACACTTTACCCTTTGACCATCCGTGTCACCCGCTTCCAATGGGACCAGCTGATTAAATGGCCGGTGTCAGTTGTCATTGGGACCTCAGACTTGAGGAGGTGTGGCCCTACCCGGCCTCCTTATTTGCCCAGTAGGCCAATAACATCCATCAGTAAGCTTGATCAGGACAGGGAGGTCTCAGTAGTCCACACAGGTCCACTGGGAGGGTTTTGATCACATCAGTCATGAGTCACATGAATTGGTACTGTCCTAAACATAAACAAGTGGTTCTGTTACCTCAAGCTAACTTCCTGTCCGTCACACAGTCCCTTACACGTCCCTTACATGTCCCTTACATGTCCCTTATATGACCCTTACACGTCCCTTACACGTCCCTTACATGTCCCTTAAATTACCCTTACACGTCCCTTATATGTCCCTTACATGTCCCTTACACATCCCTTAAATGTCCCTTATATGTCCCTTACATGTCCCTTACACGTCCCTTACGTGTCCCTTACATGTCCCTTACACATCCCTTATATGTCCCTTACATGTCCCTTACACATCCCTTAAATGTCCCTTATATGTCCCTTACATGTCCCTTACACGTCCCTTACACGTCCCTTATATGTCCCTTACATGTCCCTTACACGTCCCTTACGTGTCCCTTCCATGTCCCTTTCATGTCCCTTACACGTCCATTAAACGTCCCTTACACGTCCCTTACGTGTCCCTTCCATGTCCCTTTCATGTCCCTTACACGTCCATTAAACGTCCCTTACACGTCCCTTAAACGTCCCTTACATGTCCCTTCCATGTCCCTTACACGTCCCTTCCCTGTCTCTTACACGTCCCTTACATGTCCAACAGTGAGGGCAGACAGGTCTGGAGTGTCAGAGTGGGATTGAGAGTGTGTTGGGACACTAACCCTAAACAGCTGATCTGCTGGTCAAATAGAATGTGTGTTGGTTAGACCTGCATGTATTGCAGAATAGCACCACCAACGAAGCTCCGCTAACACATTGCTTTTTTCTTCACAATAAAAGCCTCGGCTTTGATAGGCTATGATAATGCTTTAGAAGGATCCTCCCAGCCATGCATATGCACTTGACAGAAGTGGTGTTTGGGGAAATTAGCGCTGATGGAAATGTTCACAAAAAGCCATTAATGTCATACAGCTAAGGACTAGTAAAGGTGAATATGGAGTGCAATAGCATAAGGCTCTGCATATTCTGTTTTCTTAAGAAGGAAGGAAGAGTGAACGACCAATCAATGGCAGTGGTAGTTCCTGTTTGATATGAATTAGCAAATGAGCAGCTTGATGTGCGGGAGAGAGGAAGGGTGAGGTTAAAAGGAAATATGAAGGAAAGCAGAGATGATACAGCAGTAACGCTTGCCTGAGCGTGTGACAGCTACAGGTGGATTCCAGATCAATATTCCACTCAGCAGGAGCTGACGGCGGCCGCGCCAGGCGGCTGATATTTCCACCAATCAGGCAGCATTTCAGAAGCTCTGCTCCACTAAATCTATGCTCAAGTCTTTTTGACGGAGCCATGGTGTGTCACACAGGACAGGCACTGTATGAAAAATATAATACATTCAAATAATCATGAGGACCAATCTATTTTAGGCTACAGCTCAACAAAGAAATGAGAATACACATAAAGTGAAGAGTAGATACGGTCGCGCACATCCAGTATAAAAGGTGCTGGCCTCAAAAATTGTAGACAGGAAAAGCAAGAAGAGAAGACCGCACACATCAGCTCCCTTATGTGCAGATTTATTAGCACATCAATAGTAGTAACGTTTCAAGCTCATAGCTCTTCATCAGACTGAGTCTCCAATACACATAAAGTGTCCATATACATGTTGAATTCCATTCTCTAAAAATCCAAATCTGGCTGGCAAAAGAAAAACTTGACTGTCTTTTAAGTTTCATAGCAATGTATTTTGTTATAGATATACCTATATCTATTCAAAAACACTATTCTGGAACAGTTGATGCAGTCAATAATGAATGAACGACATTTGTTTCCCTATTGAGAAATGAATGAATGCTTGTCTTCTGCTTTATTCTTTTTGATTGCTTCCAAATACAATCTTGCCTCGAGCCCCATGTTGTCTAGACTCGGGGCTGAGCGCAGTTAATACATTTACAGCACTTGGAGATAGGGCAGTAATCAAAATTCACACAGGCACCTCGCACTGCCACAGTGTGTGTGTGATCGGTGTGTACTTGCAGAGCATTTTTCTGTGGATGGAAGCAAAGCCAATGTTCCCTACTAATGTACCACAATCCGTCTCTTTCCTCTCTCTCTCTCCCCTTCAGGCACTTCCTCTTTAAGACAGGTACAGGCACAACCCCCCTCTTCTCCACGGCAACTCCTGGCTACACTATGGCAACAGGCTCCGTGTACTCCCCGCCCACAAGGCCACTGCCGAGGAACACCCTGTCCCGCTCTGCCTTCAAGTTCAAGAAATCCTCCAAGTACTGCTCATGGAGGTAAGATAGGCCGAGCGGGGGGTAGGACATGGGGACTCATTATGACATGCTACTGCGTCTGTCCTCTGAGACAGTCTGACTTTGAGTGAGGTGGACTATGCCTTTACAGATGACATGAACTTCTTTGGAAGAAAGACACCGTTGTAACATTATGGCGCCGAACATTTCACAAGGCCCCACTATAGCTATACTGTACCCTGAACGTTATGGCTGACGAATGTAACTTAACCACCTTAAACAGCAGGCTCTTGGCTGCAGCTACGGCTCTGCTGGCACACACACACACACACACACACACACACAGGTTACATGAACATGTGACAATAAAGGCAGTCGATTTTAAAGGTTTGAGTTTCATTTAACATTCGACTGAGTCTTGGCACTAACTGCAGCCATAAAAGCAGCAGTCAGCTGCCAGCCAGCTGCTAATTTGCTAACTTGCAGACAAGAGCATCGGGGGATTATTTGCCATGTGTGAGAAGGGCCGAGAGAAATAAGTCATTCTCACAGCAGCAGGCAACTAAATGAATGTTGTAATTGTTCTCACCTTTCACTGTATTGTTTTTGTTTAAAGACATGTTAAATATTTAATTTTTAATGTGCATTATGTCAGCTGTTTTCTTCCGTCCAAGGACACATTGACTATGATGTCGCTAACTACAACTCTTGACTCAAATGTTGGCACACAGACCACAGTTACTGTGTCGCTGCTGCAGAGTCATGGGATGAGGGTCTGGCTTGTCAGGGTGCAGCATCCACGGAGAATACTGGCTCGTGCAGATGAGAAGAAAATGGCATTTTCTAGGCGACACTTTTACATTTGTATTGCTACATTTGCTCCATTTAGCAGAGGAGGCATTCAAGATCGCAATAACATCTGCAACCCTGGACGCCCGTGGACGCTGCAGTCATTTGCAACAGGGCATAATTGAGAAAGTTGATCACCAAAAATGAAATAGTTGTGAGGCTGCAACAGTAAATTTGGAAGATGTTTGTCTGTATTATGATGTTTATTTTAGACAAAACCAATAGTGAAGAAGATGACAGCAACACACACAAATGATTTTGGTTTGTTCTCCTCAGGTGTACAGCCCTCAGTGCAGTAGGACTGTCTGTTCTGCTGTCTGTCCTACTCTGTTATTGCATAGGTAAGAACACACACACACACACACACACACACACACACACACACACACACCTTGGGCCCTAGTTTCGTAGACCAGGAGCAGTCAGCTTTCAGCGCACCTGCGCCGCGCCGACGGGGTGTGTCCGCCTGGACTTTGCAAGTTTCGTGCACCGCGCAGGCTCGCGCAGGCACACCTCCCGTCACTCCCCCCCGCGCAAGTGGGAAAGAGGGAGGAGAAGAAGGCGTGAGTGGGAGACGAGGAGGAGACGAGGCGTGGACTGGGATTAATACAGCCGATTCAGATCTTCACCAATCAAATGAGCTCCTCTCCTCTCCTTTAATGCGTTAGGGGAGGTTCAGTGCAAGTTCCGTCACTTGACAACCCGATGACAGAAGCAGCGCCGCCGCTCCCACCACGCTCATCACGCGCTGTGCGCGCGTATCATAATAATAACAATGCTGATATTATAAAAAACAGGAGAGAGAGAGGGAGATGTTTTGGTCCGAGAGGCTGAGTTTCCGTTACGCGTGCCATCCGCCTTTGATCTGACGTCAGATGTGACGGGACAATCTATATAGATATAAATTCACGTGTTGATTCAATTAGTTGCATTAAATAGTGTTTGTTGTGATTATTTATTGCATTTAAATGTGCCTGGAACTGTGGAAACCTGCCTGTGAGGTCTCGGTGACGTGTGCGCACTGCGCGCCGTCAGCCAAACTTCCACTCCGCCAGCTGTGATTCGCATTGAATGAATGGACTTTATTTACGCCTTGCGCCGAAAGTAGACCAGGTTGGAGCTGGCGAGCTTTCAGCGCAGTCTCGGCGAGGCTTTTTGCCACGAAACTTCCGCTACGCCAAGCTGAATCTGTGACGCCTCCCCCTGCTGCGCCGCCACACCCATCTTGGCGCAGGCGATCCACCAAACTGCCAAACTGACGTAAGGCTGCGCGGGTCGAAACTTGCATTGCGCCGGCTCCGCCACCCTGCGCCGCCCCGCGCTGCGCCACGAAACTAGGGCCCCTTGTCTCCGTTTGTCTGTGAATACAGCACAAACGGACAAACATTAGTCTGAAGAGTTAGTTTGGCCCAGGTGTGCGATGATAAAGAGACTTTTATCTCGTCCGTTGTTAATCCCATCTTGTCCAGCTTCCTGCCCTTCTGGCTTCTATCCGTCGCTCTTGTACTCTTGTTGCTGCACACGTGTTGGTTTTCAGTGGGACAAGCCCATCAGATAAGTAGACTGCCAGGGTTTTCCTGCCTCCCTCCCCCTACCATGTGCTAAAGGTGATGTTGTTGCTAGTGTGTCGGGTAGATTTTACGGTTAATTGTAGCTAGAATCCTCTTCGGGATCATGGTTTTAATAATACAGTAACCTATGAGGAATTGTTGGAGAGCAGTCAGAATTTCAACATCACGCAGAGTAAAAAAATGATTTATATGACTTTTATCCTCTGCATTTATGAATTGAACAACAATAAAATATATATTCAGTACCTCAATCATCCTGTCCATCAGCATCCTGGTGATGGCAGACAAATATGTAGTTCATCAAATTCTTCCAGAGAACGCAGGGATCTGGTGACTGCTCAGATGCAGTCATTTTTCTTTATTGGGTTATAAACATTACAATTATCATATACATAGAGGTAAATACATTGCATACATCTGCCTGAGGGTTGGTTCTGCACAGTATCTCTTAGGTGTTCCTTGATATGCGCTCTTCTGGACAGAGATCTCAGATGTTGTTCCTGGACAGCGATCCCCCTGCTCTCCACATCAATTCTAGCTCCTCTTTCAGTCCTCTGTGTTTTGGAGCTCCTCGTGTTCCTTCTTCCTGATGTTGCTCTCTTGGGATATCTACATCTATCACTACTGCTTTCTTCTGTTCCACCACCATCATGTCTGGTTGGTTAGCCATCACCAGATTATCAGTCTGGATTTGGAAGTCCCACAGGATTTTAGCTTGGTCCTTCTCAGCCCCCTGTGGAGGTGTCGTCCATTTTTTCCTCAGGGCTTCCAGCCCATAATACTCAGCACAGATGTTCCTGAACACTATGCAGCCACTTGGTCATGGCGCTCCATGGTGACCTGCCTGCATCTTATGCCCTGCTGTATGTGCTGAACTGTCTCAGGGATCTTTGCACAGCCTGCACCTGGGGTCCTGTCTTGTGTGGTAGACCCCGGCCTGCACCTGGGGTCCTGTCTGGTGTGGTAGACCCCGGCCTGCACCTGGGGTCCTGTCTGGTGTGGTAGACCCCGACCTGCACCTGGTGTCCTGTCTGGTGTGGTAGACCCCGGCCTGCACCTGGGGTCCTGTCTGGTGTGGTAGACCCCGGCCTGCACCTGGGGTCCTGTCTGGTGTGGTAGACCCCGACCTGCACCTGGGGTCCTGTCTGGTGTGGTAGACCCCAGACAGTGTGCTGTCCTTCAGACCAGCCTTCTCTAGACACAGGTATGATTTCTCCACATCAGCCACTTCTTCTGTCTGTTGGTGGTACATGCCCTGCAAGGGCTTGTCCTTCCATGATGGTTCCTTCTCTTCCTCATCATTGGGTTTCTGCTGTCCTTGATAGTGGCTCTGATGCCCACTTGTCCTCAACCTCCCTCCTTGCATGCATGGCGAGGAGCGTTCTAGTATTGGTTTCAGTGGCTTCTATGTCTTCCTTTGGCAATGTTTTAATGCCAGCAGGGTATCAGATGACCGGCAGTTTGTACGTGCACGCCTCTAGTTCTTCCCATTCAGCTGACTTTTCAGGACTTGCCTTACTCTGCGTAGGTATTTGAAAAATGTTAATTTAATCCACTGAAAAGACATTTGAATCTACAAATTGAATGTTTGTTTCTTTATGACTTGCAGTAAGTCGGTTTACTTTATATGGAAGGTCACAATGGCAATGATACGCATACAAATGACCACCACTCTTACCATCTACGCTACGCTGAGTTGAATGGGAATGTCCCTTCTCCTCCTGTTTTATTTCTATGGACCACTGGAGTCACTAATCATTTCAACACTGCTGGACTCACTGGGGGCATCTGGCTAACAGCTTATACCAGCAGACATTTGCATAAATGTAGGGACCCATGGTGAGGATAACATGGGTTGAGCTCTTTCAGAAGATGATGACAATACAATTTGGAATATTTGACTACTTTTGCTTTTGGCGTAATTTTTTTTATTTTGAAACTTGACAATAACCCTGAAATATTTACTCTTAGCTCATTAGCTTAGCTTTAGTGAGTAGACCACACATTTACCCGTGAAGTCATAAATAATACATGAGTGATTTTCCTTCTCCCCCTACATCACTTTAGAGCTGTCATAGCAGTTGACCTCTTGTTAGATTGTGTGCGAGTGATTCTTTTAAAATGCCTCGAGAGACGAGAGGCGAACGAGTTATAGAAAAATATTTTTTCAAAGGTCATTGATTCTCTCAACAAACAGAGGCAATTAATGATTGGAGCTCACATGGTCCTTAGACATGAGGACCTTTTATTACAAGCAAGAGGGGTTGTTACATGCTTAGCTATTTGTGTGTGTGTGTGTGTGTGTGTGTGTGTGTGTGTGTGTGTGTGTAGCATGGGCAGTTACTTTAATTAGTAGCATCTGTTAAGAGTTTCTTTGTTTCACATACTGGGGAGGCGCAAGAGAAATAAGTACACACAAACCATAACACACATGTGTTACTGTCTTTCTCACAATGACTATCTGAAGCCTTTCCAGTGTTGTGCATTCTGTTTACATTTGCGCTGCATTAGTGTATTAGAATAGTTACCAAGTCCTCTCTAGTCAAATTCTTGGCTTGACCCTTGTGAGAAAATGACTGTGGGTTCTTTTTCGAAGAAGTCAATATGTTAAATTAGCAGCACATTCACCGAGTGAAGTGAATGACTGAAAGGGACTATAGAATCATTTGGAGAGACGCTTAGCGGTGGTGCAGATCTCCGACAGCTCTATGGCCTCGCTTCTCAGACATTCCCTCTTGGCACCAATAGCTGCTCCTTTCCCTTAGTCTGTCAGAATGAACAGTTCACATGCAAAGCAAATGCTAATGCACAAGCTGATGCATGCATGCACCTGTAGCAACACATATGCAAATATAAAGGGCTGATCCCGAGCTTCTGTTTTTTTTTTTTTTCTCATCATTGATTTTATTTCCTAAGAGGCAAAACTGTGTTAACAAAGACGCACACAAGCACACATAAAAGCTCCCCCTGTGACTAATTGAGCCAAGGTGTGCCCCATAAAACAAGGCCCCGCATCGAACAAATACTCCGCGGCTGTGAGACCTGTTGCACTCCCATTCAGGAAAGCCATTACCATGAATGTCTCTTTGTGACTCCCACTAGGGTGTTCTGATTTTTAATGATTCTGTATAATCCATTTATTCAAGTCTTCTCTGCCTTTAAGAGCGAGCACACCCTGCTTAATTCAATCATTCCAGGAATTAGCTCGCTTTTGCAACATTTGCATGCAAGCCTGTTATGTTACCATGGGTCTCGTATCATTTTGGGAGCAAGGGCATTCTGATTTGTAATAATTAGCAGAGGTTGATTTTAATCTCTCGTGAAGCTGCCAGGTCTGTAGTTTGTAAAACAACAAGGACACGGTGTCAGGAATTCCGTCATGTCGGCCTCCTACATTAGCTCAATGGTAACATGTGATTTCACTTGTGAAGGTCTCACCCGAAACACACCAGACACGTTAATCTTCCTGTGTTCACGTTGAGTATACTTCAGGTGACCTCAATGACTTGGTTAACTTGAGGGGAACGATCTATGCTACAGATGATAATAAGAAGGGAACATTAATTACAGGTCTGTGACTGGATGCAAACTTCAGGCTTCTGCAAGAAAGCCAGACATGCCACGTTGCCACCCACCTCTCTGACCTCCACCCCCTTAGTGTCAGCTTCACTACATAGAGGAGCACTTACAATCCTTCCTGCACTGGCCTTCAGCGTGGCAGTGGACATAAATTGTGAGATGCAGAATCATCTAATATAGATGTCATACCTCAGGATACTGGACTGGACTAACTGTTCACTTTTCATGTAACAAATCAGAATGATAAAGGTGCAACAAAATGCACAAGAGACTTGTCACAGCAAGACAAGCACTGGTGTGACTAATGACTGCCATCCATGTAGGTCCTCCCTGCTATTAAACATACTTCCACATTGGTCTTAAAGGGGACACATCTTGCTTGTGAACATGCATTTGGATGTCTGGAGATGGAATAAGGAAACCCAGTCAGTTCTTTTGTTAGGTCCCTTGACCCAAAAACATGCGATTCAACAAGCCATTCAGATTTGACTCCTGAATACAGATACATTCAGGTACACAGTATGAGAAAAAGAATGTGTTTGAACGTGAACATTAAAGCATGCAAACATGTTCTATGAACCGGAAAATGAGCATGACATGCCATTAATGTGGCGGGACATGATAATGGTAATAGTTACATCTGTACTTAACCTTCGAGGTCAAGTCACAATATCTTCTGTGACAAATGTTCATCGTGTGCAGGCCGACACAGTCCTGAGATGAAGTCTAGAGTTGAAAGCACCTGCGTGGGTGGACTATGATGCCGTGGGAGCATTTCTGCTTCTGTCAGCATTTAGCAGACGATGTGTCATTCTCACCAGCTAGACCTTTGAATCCAGCACTGAAACAGTTTCCTCTACGAAGGTCTTAACACGTTCCCTTCCCTAAAGTGGTGAATCCCACCGCTGCAGTGCCTCTCAGTGTGTGTGTCAGATTAGCAGGGCTGAACTGGGATCAGTTTACTCTTTTCTGAATGGACGCAGTAAAGGCTGACAGTGTGCACTCGGTTGTTGATTCCTGTCTATCTTTGAACACAGTTGGATACTTTGCCTTCATTGATCCAGGTAGCTCTACTGCTGCAGGGACCCCCCCCCCCCCCCAGGTCTTCACATTCACATTCACAAAGCAAGCCATATTTGTAAAGTATAGAAAATATTGGGGACAGATTATTTGAGTCAACATAAATTGTCCACCTTAGCTCTAGCATGGATTGATGTATAATCAAAGCCAAATGACATTAACTTTCATATAAAAGGAATCTGGCTGTTCCAACATTCCTCCAGTACTTTACCTTTACCTTCCATCCACAACTGAATGTCCCTCTAAATAGCCACATTTCCTAAAAAGGTTCTGTTCGAGGGAACTAGTCTTGTATGACTGTTGCCATGGCCATTCATCTACACGCACACACACACACACACACACACACACACACACACTGTCGATTAGCCAGCACTCTCCCATGACCCTTTGCTCCTGTCCTCACCAGGAGGGGTTGTGGATAACGTGCTAGCGCAGCACGGCTCTAATTTAATGAGGCAGAGGTGTAGTTGTGTGTGTGTGTGTGTGTGTGTGTGTGTGGAATCAGTGTGTGTGGGTTTGTGTTTCCCCTCTCACTAAATGTTCCCGAGTTGAATCAGTAATTGGTCCTTGACATGACTCTCTCTAATATGTGCCGTGCGAGGCGTCTCTTCCAGACTCCTCGCGTGCTTTCAACAACACAAACAGGTTAGTGATTTGAATGATATCATCTCCGTCAGGGGGCTCACTCACACATTCAACACCTACGTTCTCTCTGAGAGGAAGTAGCTGGGGATTGGTTTCTTTTAATAGAGAGTCCAAACTCACAGGGTTATTGTCTTGGCTGCTGTGAAAGGGAAGTTGAAGGTATTAAATATTGGAATATGATAACAGCTATCATTATAACTCTACTGTTTGTGTTGGTATGAACTTCAAAAGCCCATGTCATTCAGCAGGGCCTTCGACAGGCTGTTACAGATCAGGCTGCAGCCTGAACAGTGACTGGACATGGTTACCTGAAGGTGTTTGGGTGTGAAGTAATAAGAAGGAACAAAACAATCCTGGTGCATCTCAGCAGCGTAGATTTAAGGATTTGTACAGTAGAATGTCCGCACTGCACTGTCTGCATAATAATATGAAATAATCATTTTAACTTACTGAGTATTCAGCTACACATTCTAACAATGTTTTCCCAACACAAACTGAAAGTTGACATTCTGCACACGTTGCAGGTTGCATGGTCTCCCCTACAGCTTTTACTAAATCTTGCAAATCACTTTTCCCTTTGTGACGAACATCATGTTGCTCAAGTTGAAGTTATATAGAAATAATAATACATTTATAAATGTTGTATAAAGCATCTGGGATAGGCTATGCAATAATAATTTGACCTTAAATGTGTCATAAAAGTGTGAAATATCAACAAGTAACAGGAGGATTTACTGCCATTTACTGACCTGAGACATGAGCACATTCATGCTCACATTTAATCTCATTTAAAACCCCTTTAATTGCTCAGTTGTCTTTCCTCTAGCGCCACCCTCAGGACAGGCTTTGCACAGGTCCTGTAGACTTCTGATCTTCTTTCTCATAGTAATCAGTTGTGCTGCGCTTTTTCTTTGTAGTGAAGTTCCTTTCTACATTTTTGCCATGAATCCAGCAGAATGTGCCAAAAAACCTGCTGTGCTATATGGATTTGTCCGTGTGAACTCAGAAAACAACCTACATTATTAAATTGCGCTGTGTAATTTTGTTAGATTGACAAGGCAAAGTAGAAAACCGGATTCCCCCTCTGCTGCTTCGTTTTGTAAAATGCCACGTCAGCTCTGCAGCTCTTCACCGGACAGTCAGCACAACTCCAGCAGACAGCGCACAGAATACAGGAGTGAATGGAAGTTTAAGGAGGGAGGTGTGATGCTGAATAGAAATGGGCTTCCAGGGTGTGGATGTTTTGGTGTGCACCAATCGGAGGGGCTCAGACACATAATTGAGATCCATGAAGGAGGGGGAGATAACAAGTGAGAAGATGATTTACAAAGCCAAAGGGTTGGCTTGCACACACACACACACACACACAAATGCACGCACACACACACACACACACATACACACACACAGATATGTGTTGTGCAATAACCCATTTAATTAGCATATCTAGCCTGAAAGCATTCGAGATGTTATTCATGTTTCTAAAACAGCCTGCTAGAGCTCAGTCTGCCTAACGAAGCCTTGAATGGACATGTGACTACACACTCACATAGACACACTCACATAGACACACTCATATAGACACACTCACATAGACACACTCACATAGACACACTCACATAGACACACTCATATAGACACACTCACATAGACACACTCACATAGACACACTCACATAGACTCACATAGACACACTCATATAGACACACTCATATAGACTCACATAGACTCACTCACATAGACTCACATAGACACACTCACATAGACACACTAACATAGACTCACATAGACACACTCACATAGACACACATAGACTCACATAGACACACTCACATAGACTCACATAGACACACTCACATAGACTCACATAGACACACTCACATAGACTCACATAGACTCACTCACATAGACTCACATAGACTCACTCACATAGACACACTAACATAGACTCACATAGACACACTCACATAGACACACTCACATAGACACACTCATATAGACTCACATAGACTCACTCACATAGACTCACATAGACACACTCACATAGACTCACATAGACTCACATAGACACACTCACATAGACTCACATAGACTCACTCACATAGACTCACATAGACTCACTCACATAGACTCACATAGACACACTCACATAGACACACTAACATAGACTCACATAGACACACTCACATAGACACACTCACATAGACTCACATAGACTCACTCACATAGACTCACATAGACTCACTCACATAGACTCACATAGACACACTCACATAGACTCACATAGACTCACATAGACACACTCACATAGACACACTAACATAGACTCACATAGACTCACATAGACACACTCACATAGACACACTAACATAGACTCACATAGACACACTCACATAGACACACTCACATAGACTCACAGACTCACTCACATAGACTCACATAGACTCACTCACATAGACTCACATAGACACACTCACATAGACTCACATAGACTCACATAGACACACTCACATAGACTCACATAGACACACTCACATAGACTCACATAGACACACTCACATAGACTCACATAGACTCACTCACATAGACTCACATAGACACACTCACATAGACTCACATAGACTCACATAGACACACACACATAGACTCACATAGACACACTCACATAGACTCACATAGACACACTCACATAGACTCACATAGACACACTCATATAGACTCACATAGACTCACATAGACACACTCATATAGACTCACATAGACACACTCACATAGACTCACATAGACACACTCACATAGACTCACATAGACACACTCATATAGACTCACATAGACACACTCACATAGACTCACATAGACACACTCACATAGACACACTCACATAGACACACTCACATAGACACACTCACACACTCACGTAGACTCACATAGACACACTCACATAGACACACTAACATAGACTCACATAGACACACTCACATAGACACACTAACATAGACTCACATAGACACACTCACATAGACACACTCACATAGACTCACATAGAGTCACTCACATAGACTCACATAGACTCACTCACATAGACTCACATAGACACACTCACATAGACTCACATAGACACACTCACATAGACTCACATAGACACACTCACATAGACTCACATAGACACACTCATATAGACTCACATAGACTCACATAGACACACTCATATAGACTCACATAGACACACTCATATAGACTCACATAGACACACTCACATAGACTCACATAGACACACTCACATAGACACACTCACATAGACACACTCACACACTCACGTAGACTCACATAGACACACTCACATAGACACTCACATAGACACACTCACATAGACACACTCACATAGACACACTCACACACTCACGTAGACTCACATAGACACACTCACATAGACTCACATAGACACACTCACATAGACACACTCACATAGACACACTCACACACTCACATAGACTCACATAGACTCACATAGACACACTCACATAGACTCACATAGACTCACATAGACTCACATAGAAACACATAGACACACTCACATAGACACACTCACATAGACACACTCACACACTCACGTAGACTCACATAGACACACTCACATAGACTCACATAGACACACTCACATAGACACACTCACATAGACACACTCACACACTCACATAGACTCACATAGACTCACATAGACTCACATAGACACACTCACATAGACTCACATAGACTCACATAGACTCACATAGAAACACATAGACTCACATAGACTCACATAGACACACTCATATAGACTCACATAGACACACTCATATAGACTCACATAGACACACTCACATAGACTCACATAGACACACTCACATAGACACACTCACATAGACACACTCACACACTCACGTAGACTCACATAGACACACTCACATAGACACTCACATAGACACACTCACATAGACACACTCACATAGACACACTCACACACTCACGTAGACTCACATAGACACACTCACATAGACTCACATAGACACACTCACATAGACACACTCACATAGACACACTCACACACTCACATAGACTCACATAGACTCACATAGACACACTCACATAGACTCACATAGACTCACATAGACTCACATAGAAACACATAGACACACTCACATAGACACACTCACACACTCACGTAGACTCACATAGACACACTCACATAGACTCACATAGACACACTCACATAGACACACTCACATAGACACACTCACACACTCACATAGACTCACATAGACTCACATAGACTCACATAGACACACTCACATAGACTCACATAGACTCACATAGACTCACATAGAAACACATAGACTCACATAGACTCACATAGACACACTCATATAGACTCACATAGACTCACATAGACTCACATAGACTCACATAGACTCACATAGACACACTCATATAGACACACTCACATAGACTCACATAGACACACTCACATAGACTCACATAGACTCACATAGACTCACATAGACACACTCACATAGACACACTCATATAGACTCACATAGACACACTCATAAAGACAAACTTGTATGTTCACACTGCTCTTGTCTCTTTGTGACCCAGACGGACATATTTTATCACCAAATCTTCCCTCTCTCCTCCTCCCCTCTCCTCCCCTCTCCTCTCCTCCTCTCCTCTCCTCCTCCTCCTGTTCTTTTCTACCTCCTCCCCATGTTGCATGTTGTGCTAACCCACCTGTTCCTCTTTCCCTCCTCGTCTCCAGCGATGCACCTGTTTGGTCTGAACTGGCAGCTTCAGGAGAGTGAGGGATACGGAGCATTTGAAAATGGAGGAGGTGGAAGAGATACGACTCCCAATACCTTCATGGTTTCTACAGACAACGGTGAGTTTCTATCCTTTCTTCTAACACCAAAAGCAACAAAGACAATGAAAACAAGTTGGCAAAACTGTTTGCTCCAGTGAATATGTATCTGCCAGAAATGTAAATAAGGACAAGGCCAGTTAGCTTCGAACTGAAAGATAGAAATCCCTTCAGGTGCCTGCCGTAGTCTATTTAAGTGTTACACATCGTCATGCTGCAGACAACACCCTGTCTCCTAATAAAGTACTTCCAGTCATATGTAGTTGTGATTTATTTCCAGTGCCAATGCAGGAAGTACTGTGATGTGGATTACAAAGAGCAGAGGTCACGGATTATTGTTATAGTGACCATTATAGTGGAGGCCAGGCTCACATATATAGTGGAAGTATGAGGTAGATTTGAAAACGTAATTGAGCTGGCATTATGTTTCTTCCAAAAGGCTTCTTGCATAATCTGTGTAGATTGTAGATTACGTAATGTAAGCAGAAGCGGTTGCCAATAAGCAGCCCCACTCTCCATCCTGTCAGATCATTTCAACACAATACACTTCCTTGTTGCTCTTTATAGTCTTATAGTGAAACGTAGCATATAAATGACATAACAAGCCATTTTCGGTGCTGATGTTGAGGTTTGACTCTACATCACTTCAACGTGTTGTCGTACCACAGTTTGTGTGATATAAGAAAAGATCATTTCCATGCGTTTTCCTATGAATGTCCAGCACCACAAACAAGCAGTCAGCCTGTCCATGGCAGCAGAACTACGTGGTTGTGTTGAGGAAAAAGTTGTGGTTTGGGTCAAAATAGCTACAGCAGTGGCATTACTTATTTAAATACAAATATGTAAGTTTGGCTTAAAACAACTATGGAAGTGACATTACTTAAAGAACAAAGATCCTTCTGAAAATGACCATAGAACTTCTGCAGTTTATCATAACATGATTAGTGCACAAACAGTTAGTCTCTGTCTTTGTTGTGTTCTACTTCTACCACCAGTTTTCTCCTCACTGAGATTAAATCAACTGAACTGGAGTGGCGAAGGACTACGTTCACATTATACTCAGACAAGTATTGCTTTGGTTTGATCTGAGACCCAAACACGACCAACTGCATACACAGCATGCATGTGATACATCTTGGTGACTCCTTGGTCAGTTGGTGACTCATCTTGGTCAGTTAAGGTCAATGTTCATTTTAACTATGACCACTTCAAACTCTCAGTCAACAGTTACTGTAGATATACAATTCTATATAATCCATCCATCCATTTTCTACCGCTTATCCAGTATTCAGGGTCGCGGGGGGGCTGGAGCCGATCCCAGCTGTCATTGGGCGAGGGCGGGGTACACCCTGGACAGGACGCCAGTCTATCACAGGGCCGACATGTAGAGACAAACAACCATTCACGCTCACATTCACACCTACGGGCAATTTAGAGTCATCAATGAACCTATCCCCATCCTGCATGTCTTTGGACTGTGGGAGGAAGCTGGAGAACCCAGAGAGAACCCACGCTTACACGGGGAGAACATGCAAACTCCACACAGAAGGAACCCGGGGCTGACCAGGGGATCGAACCCGTGAGGCGAGAGAGCTACCCACTACACCACCGTGCAGCCCTACTGCAGAAGTTAAAAACAAAATGTTCTGCTTCAGGCCAGTAGTGTGAGAGTGTTGCCTTCGAGATAAATATGGGTGGAGGCGCCTCGGAGCTGGGCTTGAAGACTTCAGTCATATGTTGCAGCTCATATTAGTAGTAACGAATGTGCTTAACGTCTAGACTGTCTCACACACACACACACAGTGTTGGTTTACTTGCCAGATGTCATGACTTAAGCCATTAAAGTGTAATGTTCTGATCATGAAAGGCCTATGAAATTACAAACTTTGAACAGAGCTGGAACCGGTCCAGCTCCATAGTGCTCACTATTTACATACAATTACGGTGACAAAGGTCTGCCTCCCAACTCAGACAACCGTGAGGGAAGTATTCCAATTCATCATGTCCAACCTTCACCCTCACTGAAGCCTAATTCAAGTTGATGGGTTAGCAAACTTTTCCTTAGACCACATGTCACCATGACAACATGTTGGAGAGATACAACTCAGACCACTAAGCCAGTAAACCAGAATGGTAAAAAACTGTTTAAAAATCAGGGTGAAATGTGTCATTTCACCTCTCCAGGGATTACACACCCAGTCAGCTCCAACCAGGGTCACCTACCCTACCACCTACTCCACTCCATGGACTCTCATGCCATCCTTTCAGATTGTCTTCACTCAGGCCGGTGTTGTGTGTTTGGAGTTAGTCCTGGTTAAACTGTGTGTAATATTGACACTCATCAGCTGGAGGTGTTCAAGGAGACCTATGTTTACAAGACGTTTCAGTCGCAGAGTAAGGACAGGGATGCCACGTTTCTGTAGGCCAACGCCAAAACATCATGTTTTAGTTTACTTTCCCTCTTTCCCTTACTTTCCCCTTTTTATCATAGAACCAAACATTGAAATATATTAAGCTTGTGTTATATTTCAGGCATAATTGCAAACACATTTGGGGTGTTTTAGGATTCCTGCAGAACACTGAATGTCTACACATGCTGCATTTGCTTTTTGATGACTGTATGAAAAAGAGCTACCCACCTTTACAGGAAGACTTCTGTCTCCATCGCCACTGCCATCTGTAGGCTTTAGCTTCTATCTTTGTCTTTAAACCTGTTCCACACAAGGATTTATTCTCCGGAGGCATATTTATTAGGGAGGGCAGTTAGTGACAGTGTGGGCTCCATGGTAGCTCTGACAGCAGGGGGCGGGGTTAAGCAGCTGCTCAATTGTCTTGAGACTTTACATGTCCCTCTTATCTGTGTTTTTCTCTCTGCAGGTAAAATGTTTCTTCTAGAGAACAACACCATAGACACAGGAGAGGTGGACGTGGGAAGACGAGCCATACAAGATGTCCCACCAGGTAAATCACACACACACACACACGCACACACACACGCACACACGTCATAAACAAAGACATACTCAAGAAAGCACAATCCACCCAGTTCCCAGTGCATTAAGTCCACCCAGCTAGAAGGAAATAGGTGTTGATTCAACTGTGTGATGGTTTCTAAGGCTGCAGGTTTGGGGGCTGTTGAATTGTATTGTGTTATATTCACTGTGTTTATATTACATCAGTAAAAAAAGGCTAAAACCAAAAAAAACGTCTTGTTCCGTAATAGTAGATAGTTTAATTTTAAAGAGTTCTGGGTTCACTTTTCTTTACTATCCTTTATTACAGCTTCGTTGAGTGCTTGATTCTGATTGATGGTCTGTTATGTCTTTATATCAGACCGTTGCCATGGACGCAGTTTAAACTCTGTAAACAGCGAGAGGACTAATTTGTTATGGAAGAAATATAAACTATTATTATTTTTACGATAATTAAAGTTGTTGTTAAGCTATTATAAAGTTGTTTACAACAGAATCACTTCCAATGTGGAACATAGGACATGGAATTCTAAATAACCTCTGAGGAAGTTTACTACGCCAATTCAGCAATTCCAGAAGATGACATGAGAATAAGTAAGAATAAGTAAGAAAATGTAAATAATCACATCATGTTTTCAATGTGTTACATTGATTCATATGGTGAACAGACGGGGAGATTCTGAACTTGTATTAAGGAGTGTTTGAATATTTAAATAGCTGGTTGTGACTCCTGCTGGTTTCTTGTTGTTCTTTATCCCAGGTGTCTTTTGGAGGTCCCAGCTGTATATTGATCAACCGCAGTTTTTGAAATTCAACATCTCCGTGCAGAAAGATGCTCTTGTTGGGGTGTATGGACGCAAAGGCCTGCCGCCCTCACATACACAGGTTGGTTGCACAAACACATGCGTGTGCATACAATACATACAATTACATACTCTTTTATTTGCACAGGGAATCATTAAAGTTTGCCAAACCTAGTGTATCAAGCCTGGAGGGTCTGTCAGACACCTTCTCATGTTCTTACCAGGTTTGGTAACTTTTCTCTGCCAACACAGCCAATAGATCCTCACTCCTGACTTGGTCAGCGGCCTTAAGCTTCAGGCTATGACACTCGAAGTACACCTCATAGAGTTTAGTGTCAGGGTCAGCGTCTCAGTTAAATACATAGTATATTTTCAAAAGAACCTTTTGAAAGGCATTGATAAAAGTCGATTTTTGGTTTTACAAGGGACACAAACAGCGGTCTCCTGGGTTAAAGTCCTTTGCTTGTTCAGGTGCTAAAATGAAATTACAGACTTCAACTTGATCTGTAGTAATAATATGACCAGCACTCTCTCACTACAATTCCACATGTATTTGTGCATGCTCTTAGCGATGGATGAATAAATGAATAGCATTAACATGCTTTACATACAGTATGAGTGCAAATTACAATTAATGGGCTGTCATTCAAATCTTTTACCCCTTTGGATTATAGAAATCATCGACAAATTACCATCACTTAAGAGATATATGAAGCCAGAAGTTTTGTGTATTTCATGTCCAAGGTGTATACATCGCCACACACTCCTAAAGGAACCTTATCTGGAAGAAACCTTAAAATAATCAGAGAGGAACCCACCTTTAGGCAAGTCAGGTGTGTAATGGATACTATGGTGAAACTAACAGTAACATGGGCCATGACATAAGATGTTGTGTCAGAAAGAGCACTACAGCAACAGCCCCGTGTTAAAGATGGTGTTTAACCAGCGGAAGGTGTTCATCCCCAGAATAAAATCTTATCAAACCAGATCAGCAACACTATTTTGACATCTCTGATGTCTGACAGCTTTAAGAAACAAACAAACCTCAACCACCCACAATCCTCTGCTCTTTCATCAAAAATGATGAAAACACTGTCTCAAAATGTCAAAACCCATAATCCCGTTTGCAACTTTGCAAGTGTGTCTAGGTCAAGTGCTTTATGGTTAATAATGAGGCAGATATGTTTCTTATGAAGCTAAACTACCCTTTAACTACACTTCCATCTCTGTGTGACGGCTCATGTCTTCTATCGAGGGACTTATCCACTTATCTGTTAAAGACAGCTTCATACAATGCCACCCCATCACAGCTCACTTTAGCACTTCAGATAATAGAAAATGGTGTGTTTGTCCTTGTCACAACCTAATCCATCTAAGTTCTCATTTTGATGCCTGTGCACAGGTGATAGCCGAGGCCAGAGGCATTATGTTTTTGGATTGTCTGTCCGTCCGTTAATCCGTCCGTCTGGTCCATTCTCCTCAACGCAATTTATTTCAGGAACGCCTGAAGGGAACTTGTTCAAATATGTTACAGGCGTCCACCCGGACTCAGGGATGAACTGATACAGAACTGATTATGTTTTTCAAACAAGTGAAACTACAAAATGGATGTATGTAAATGGGAACTTGACTGAATGGCAGAAACACTCAACCGCTTTGTGATAATTCTATTTTCTTAAAATGGATTTTCAGCCTCGTTGTCAACAATTATTTTAGCTGACAAAAACATGCAGCATGTTCTGGGTAACTGAGTGAATATGAATATGTTATGGAGCTTGAAACCACAAGTGATGCTGCTGGAAATGTTTCTGTGTTTCTGAGTTTGTGATTAGAGTATTCAAATGTTCTAAAGAGGAGCAAACTGTCAACTAGTAGACACACCTTCTTAAACTAGTTCAAAAACAAACTAGGTCTAGAGGACTGTGTTTTCCAAACTAAAAAGCAAAACTGAAGCTAAAGCTCTTATTTCCAAGAGGTCTAATTGGTTACAGGTGTTCTCACAGGTGCATTCTGGGTGCAGCTGGTTGATGATTGAGTGTTGTATTTCGATGGCAGTGTTTAGCAAACAAAACAGGCTTTTAGTTTAGAATGGTTTGTCTAATGTGTGTAGTTAGTTAGTTATGTGTTTTAGAATTGCAATGTTAGTGTGAAGCAGAGTGTGCTAATGTTAGCATAGCTGGTTAACAGAGAGGCGACATGACAGAAGGAGCTGTTCTTGTGACTTGGCAATTGCAAAATCTTTTTACAGTATTTCACCTCACAATCTGAAACATCAGGATTTCAACTCCGACCATAAATATCTGGAGCCAGTGTCACGTAGTGTCATGATGTCATGAATATCTTCACCGACTTCTTCTTTGTGTCTTTTCTGTTTTGCAGTATGACTTCGTAGAGCTACTGGACGGCAGTCGCCTCATTTCCAAAGACAAACGGGCGCTAAGCGACGTGGACGCGGGACACGCACGCCCACACGAGGACGAGTCTGGAGGCGGGACTCGACACGCACGCTCTGTCAACGTGCACGAGGCCGGCTTCATTCAGTACCTGGACACGGGAATCTGGCATCTCGCCTTTTACAACGACGGACGCAACACAGAACAAGTGTGTTACAATACCATCATCATAGGTGAGACACGGCAACACGCCACACTGGACGTGAGGTCGATCGGTGAGTTAGTGTCCGCGGGAATGCACGTACACATTTATGTTTACATTTTTACATTTAGATATTTACATTTACATTTAGGTCATTTAGCAGACGCTTTTGTCCAAAGCGACTTACAATAAGTACATTTGTCAAAAGAAGGAAACAAAGAAACCACGACGTATCATTGCCGATAAAGTAAGAGTGAAAAAATAAGAGTAAAGTAGTAGTTGTTCAGCAAGTATACCTTAAGTACAACAGTGCTATGATCAAAGTGCTGTAGGTAAGAACATAGAAGTGCATGTGTGTGTGTGTGTGTGTGTGTGGAGAGACAGAGAGAGAGACAGAGAGAGAGAGAGAGAGAGAGAGAGAGAGAGAAGCAGTGGGAAAATTGGATGTTAGCATGCATTGACTGGAGTGACTGGCTGTAACTACGGCAACCACAGAGGACCGATGTCGTGTGCTTGTGTGTGTGTGTGTGTGTGTTATTTCTTAACAGCTGCATATCCTGCCTACCAATTAACTTACACCAAACCTCTCTCGCTCTCTCCTTCTTCCCCTCTCTCTCACTCACTCCTAATCAGAGTCGATTATGGAGTGTCCTCAGAATTGTCATGGAAACGGAGATTGCCTCTCAGGAATATGCCACTGTTTCCCAGGATTTCTGGGGCCCGACTGCTCACGAGGTAAATGCACAAGCACAAGTCCTCTGCCGCCCACAGAGAGGCAGTAATTGTTGGGAGATATGTCATTCGTGAACATGGACATAGTCATTTGTTATATTTTAAGTCTAATTGAAAAGTTGGGAGCTCAAGCGGGACTTTCAGGGGTTCGAGTGTATGAAGCCAGTGGGTCTAACTGTCCTCCTGTGTGTGTGCTGGGTTCAGCTGCCTGCCCAGTGCTGTGCAGTGGTAACGGCCAGTACTCCCGCGGCCGCTGCCAGTGCTACAGCGGGTGGAAAGGCACTGAGTGTGACGTGCCGACCAACCAGTGCATCGACATCCACTGTGGAGGACACGGCATCTGCATTATGGGGGCCTGCATCTGCAATACCGGATATAAGGGCGATAATTGCGAGGAAGGTAAGACTCATTTCCTCCAGGGACGGACACAAAAGGGTATATTATTGACAAAAATGATGTTATTGACAGCAATTAGCCCCATCTCTCTCGGGCAATTTCTTCTGCTCTGCATTGTTTTCAACATGGACAAGCTGGAATATGGTGAAGACTTGATTGTCAGTCCAAATCTCCAAATCTCACATTTATTGCCATTTGCTTTTGCATTAGAAACATCCACACAATTTGTTAAAATTGATACTAATTCAAAATCTTTTTGAAGCCATATTGTGGATCTTGGTGACCTCACAGGACACTGCATGAGCGCCATGTAGCGCTGGGTGCTAATTACACTGCTGAGTGTTTAGGAAGATGTGAAGTGCACACTGGGATCGATCACTTTGCCAGGTTTCAGTGCAGTTTATCACAGCTGTTGTGTCAAAATCCCCCCGATTTGTTAGTTCTCAAGGTTGAAATGTAAATGTTGCTCTCTTTGAAATGAGATCACGTTCTCCATGTCTGTTTGAATACATACCGTTAAATCACCTAATGTTATGTGCAGTTTTCACAGGTGCATGCTCTGTACTTTGAAGTCCTTTTTATAACGTTTAAGAACTAATAATCCTCCCGGCCTGTATGTACGTATGAGCTCAAATCTCCCCAAGGTGCAGCTGTTGACAGCTAGTTTATTGAGACGGCGGTTTATTAATTTACTCTAATATCTCTGTCGCACACAAAAATAAACACACATAACCGTCAAACAGCTGACAGGTAGCTGGCTAAAGTAGGCTACATGCTTCCCATTACACTGATTTAATCTGAGTTGATCAATACTAATCTGTTATTTGCTGGTTGGACATGCACACACACACACACACACACACACACACACACACACACAGAAAGGTTCATAATTATTTCTACGAAGGTACACACATTCACATCATCCAAGTATGCACAAACACAGACAAAAAGGTGAGCACACGCTGTGAATACATAAACTATCTCTTCCAAATATGCAAATACATATCACACGGGACAGTAACCAGATTAGTTTCAGATTAGTCCAATCCTCTATCACACTAATCCTTTGTGATTGAGTCTAAAGAAGGAGAGAGGGAGAGAGTTTTCAGAGCCTGTGTGTGTGTGTGTGTGTGTGTGTGTGTGTTAATCCTATTTGCGGCTGCTGAATCAGCACACTGTGTCAAAGATGCCATGTAGGATTTCCATGGAGAATCCAACGGTCAAATTGGAGCTGAGAGCGGCACAGAAAGAGTTAACCTGCGTGAAGGAGGTGCAGCCTGTGATTGGTTAATGAGTAGCCCATAAAAGAAGATGGGGTTCACGTTGGAGTCCCTTTCCTGTCCTTCAGCATCAGAACAATGAGCACCTTTGTTTGACAGCAGTTTAGATGTGTTCAATTTGGAGCCCGACCGATATATCGGCGGGCGATATTATCGGCCTATATTAGGCATTTTCCAAACTATCGGTATCGGCATTTATAATGGCCGATAAATTAATATTTTAAAAATGAAAGAAGAGAGAGCAGAGAGCGCAAGCGAGAGAAGCACGGAGAGGAGAATGGCTGCCACCACGCCGCAACTTGTTTACAAACCAGGGGCGCGAAGTGCGATATGGCCGTACTTTAGCTAAAAACGAATGCGCAAGACGAGGCAATTGACGCCGATGCACCACTGTGTAAACGGTGTTTAAAAACATGCATGGCTAACGGCGGAAACACCTCCAACTTAGCCAAACACTTAAAGGACAAGCACCCAGACCTGCACACTGAGCTCAGGGAACGACAGGTCATTTACTCATGAAGAAAAGCCACATTCAGTGCTAAAAGCAAACACCACCCCCTTCACTCTTAACAAAAGTAGCTCTGGAAGAAAACAAATAGAGCTGCGTTTATTTATATCATATAATTATTACAATGTATATAATATTATTGTATTTATATTTTCACAGTCCCTTATTTTTTCCAGAGCTGTAAAATGCATACATGCATTATTTTAAAATTGTGGGCGTTAGAAAAGCTTGTCATTGTGGTATTTTATTTTATTTACTGATTAATATGTTATTGTTCTAAGATTTTCTATTAAAATAAAGTCAGTAATGACATTTTTTGCGTTCTCTTTTTATTTGAAAAAGTATCGAAAAGTATCGAAATACATGTACCTGTACCAACGTGTTGGTATCGTGACAACACTAAAACACCCTTATAGAACTTAATAGAATTTGTCTCCAGTCTTGTTGGAAGTTATATTTATGAAGCTAACCAAGTCTTTTAATAGTGGTAACTTTGTGTTTGGTTGTTGTTGTTGTTGTTATATAGTTTTATATCTTAAGTTTGTATTTTTATACATTTTATTTATCAAAACTTTAATATATTTAAATTTTCCTCCGTTCTGTTGTGACAATAAAATGTATATAGTTTATTTTTAAACTGCATTATCATATTATTTTAGTGAAGACTCATAAATAACTACAAATAACTAATGTTATGGAAATCTGTTCATGTTTTGTTACGCGTTTCTGAAATAAAAAAAATATATATATATCGGCCGATATATTGGAATATCGGATTTTTAAATCAACAAACATTTGTATCGGTATCGGCCTTCAAAATCCTTTATCGGTCGGGCTCTAGTTCAAATGTGACGTGTCTTTTCTCATTCCGTGTGTGAGATAGCTGTGAGCCTTGTGGTATTAATATTTAAATATGTCCGTTACAAATGATACACATTCCTGTTGTATCACCTTTGAGGTACGTTCCCCTCAAATGGGAAATCTTGACCGCAGGATCAGATCAGTATTTATTCACGGGATCATTTTGTTGATCCATGTCACCCGTGCCGGAGAGGAGGCGGGGCTTAACTGTGTGTAGACACCGACACTGTTTCATCCATCGCGGCTGAAAGAAACATTTTCTAAAGCATTGGCTTTGTATGGAATAGCCCAGTGCATTATCATTTGATTTGATTTTGTATTTGATTTTATTACTGAAATGTTATATGTCATTCTAATCCAATCAAACATTGGTGAGGACGTTGGCCACGTCCAAGTCTTTGAGATGTGTTCCTGCACTGTAGAGGTTTACTTCTGTCCCACTGTCAAATCAGTGAGCACTTGAGAACTCTCTGGCCCTTCATGGACTGTTTCTGAAGATTCATTCCTATACAACTGAGAGCACATTTTTCATACATGTTAACAGAACCCACTTCAAAACACCCAAACTCTTTAAGTGGACTTTGGACTACAGTCCTGTTTTACAGCTTGGTCATGCCCCCCAGTGTAAGAAATGTTAATGCAGCCTGTAATTGAAAATAAAATACAAATGAAATATGCGTGTGTATGTACTGTGTGTACTTTATGGTATGACGTTAACTCCGCCTCTCCACCTGTGTCTCCAGTGGACTGCATCGACCCCAGCTGTTCGGCCCATGGGGTGTGTATTCATGGCGAGTGTCACTGTCAGCCCGGCTGGGGTGGAGCCAGCTGTGAGATCGCCAAGGCGATGTGTCCGGATCAGTGTTCAGGTCACGGCACCCACAATGCAGAGACCAGCACTTGTACCTGCGACCAGAACTGGACCGGGCCCGAATGCTCTTTAGGTATGTGTCATGTTTAATGTTCCATGATCTGCCAGTGTGTATTGGATTCCTGGATCATTTACACCTTTACACAATCCAGAACTTTATTTTGACAGTATTTGTTAAAGCAGCAATGCACCAAGAGTTACAGAGTTAATAAAGTGCTTTACAGAATCATTAAGAGAGGATAAAGAAAAGCAGGATCAGCATGAAATTAAAAGAAAACAGCATTACAGGGAAGAACATAATTAAGATAACAGTGTTTGAGCTGCGAACCCCTCGGAACAGGCACAACAGAGGATACATAGCCTGTAACACAGCAAGGGAGACATAAGGTGAATGAGACAGGCAATTATATAAAGCCTGTACCTGTAAACATAATTCTGAGGAGTGATTTAAGGGATGATGGTTCTTTAGCTCAACTTAGTTTTGCAGGCGATGTTCTCTTCTCCAGCTGATACCCTGATGGCAAAAACATGTTCACCTTTAGAAGTTAGCCAGGAGTTTGAGAGTGCCAAGAGAACGTTGCTGGAGGATATCACACTTCAGCTTTAGAGGAGGCGCGAGGTCAGTGGCATCGCTGGGGGCCAAACCACATCAACACCGGTAAAATCAGCAACATCTCCAAATCAATTCTTTGGCAGCCAATGAAGAGAAACTAAAATAGAAGTACGATGGTCTTAAGATGACTCCCTGCAGCTGGGGTTCGTAGTTCCTGCAAATAGGAGAGCCGTCTCTTGACAGTGGAAGGGATCAAGAGTACAACAATCTGGGCGATATGAAAAAGTAGCACAGATCCATTTTGATGTAAGTTATTGAGATAAAGAAAAGTAGAAAACATGACACATGACATAATCTCTGAAAGAGTTCAGAGTCAAACAATACATTTTATCTTCGGGTTTCTTACAACTTCATAAAGTGATCTCTATGGATCCACAGCACAACCCTGTCTCCTAGAATTGAACATAGTAGTCCGATACAAACGGTGATAACAAATATGCTTTGGAGGAAACGTATTGGCAACTGAAGAACTTCCTTTGATCAAAATAGAAACAATCATATTTATTGTTCTGCGACTGATGATTATGTCAAAGGTCGTGATCCTGCAGGAGACGGGACATATTTAACCAAAACCACCATCTCTCTGTCTCAGCCCTGGTACGGCTCAGTGCTGTGATTTGTAAACCCATCCAGTCATGGTCAAAACACTGCCGAGCTTTACCGAGGCAGCAATTACATTTCCTCCAGAATGCGTTGGACAAACCGGAGGTTTGCATTTTCCATCAACCGAGTCCTGCAAACCAAAGGACTAAATATGTTGTTTGTCAGTGCATTCCCAAGTGATCGGGATTTGACAGTGCCTTCACAAAAGAACACAGCGGTTCCAAAATTCATAAGGCGGTTTTGTGACCTGCCGTTGCTATGGATACGGTGCGGTTAGGGTAGGTCAGGGAAAGATCACGGTCCTGGATGAAGGAAAACCAAAATTGACTGTCAGGAGGTAACGGGGAAACAAAGAGCAGTCTCCGCTGTCACAGTCACAGCCGGTCCTCTCTGGAGGGTTTTGCGGCGCTTCAACAACGTCGTTATTTCAGGCTTGGCTCCTGACTGACGTGAGTCACAACTTACACTTCCAGCAGAGGTTGCCTGTCAGCACAATATAAACACACACTGTTTCTGGCTTTTGAACAAGTGACCAATGTTGTGTTTTTGTGGTGAAGGAGTTTTCTGGTGCTGTAGAAAGGAAGGAGGAAAGAGAGGGAGAGAGAGGGAGGAGAGGGGGGGAGACAAGTGACAGCATTGATGCAGAAAAAGAGGTGAGATTGAAAGAGAAAAGAGCTGTAGGAGGAGTGCAGATCTGTAACAGATGGCTCGACATAAAAACAAATAAAAGAGGAAAGGAGTGTGTGTTTGTCTCGCTATCTATCTGTGTGTGTGTGTGTGTGTGTGTGTGTGTGTGTGTGTGTGCATGCGTTCTCACTTCTATTCCTGTTGCCTTTGGCTGAGAATTGTCTTGTCAAAACCAATAAACACACATCCAATTAAGTACTGTCGCTTTGTAGAAACATGCACACAGACACACACACACATACACACACACACACACACACATACACATTTGTTCTAGGGTGTTCTTGACCTTTTCTCAAGAAAAAGCATTCAATCACATTCACAACAATACACACAATCCCAGCAAAAACCATGAAGCATACTTAGAGTTTTGTTCATAATATTCCACATTAGCGTAAGTGGAGTATTTCTGTTCCTTAAATGCCAAACCGTGTATTGCAGTCACCGTGGTATTTCTCTGTGTTAATATGTGTCTTCCTTTCACCAACAGAGGTGTGTGAAGTGGACTGCGGCAGCCGCGGCGTCTGTTACGGCGGTGTGTGTCGATGCGAGGAGGGCTGGACAGGAAGTGTGTGTGACCAGAAGGCCTGCCACCCTCTGTGCAGCAAGAACGGCGTTTGTAAGGAGGGGAAGTGTGAGTGTGACCAGGGATGGACGGGGGAGCACTGCAATATAGGTGAGTGGACGGGACTGGAGTCGCCATACTGTCACCGGGGAAATGAGAAGTGTTTTCAAGGATCGTTGTTGGCTATCTTGCTGAGAAATGATATCATCATCAACTCCTCTGTTTATTCACGGGGATAGCAGACTGTAACAAACTGGATATTTATAATATAATAATAATATATTTTTGATATATTTCTGTCTACAATCACTTGAAAAAAGACTGCTAATGCAGAAGGAATATTCCAACCTTTGTTAATAGAAATCCATATTTTCTAGGAAGGAGTGCAGGCTGGGTATGCAGGCTGCTGCACTAGAATTGAGATTAGGATAATTGGATTGTAGAAACCATTAACATTGACATGCATTTGGCAACATGCCATAGGCATATTTACAGGTTTTGGACCTGAAATGTAACTGATTGTGTTAAAAGGGCAACTGACTCAAATCTGATCAGTATGGTGGCAGAATTTGTCATATCAGCAGATATTGTATTGCTGTCCTAAGGATCAATATAATATTGTATCAGGATGAAACACTTACATGTAATATATTCACACACACACACAATTCTTTGACTCGGTATCTACATTGTGTTTAATGGTGAGTTGAAAGCCTCATCCTGTTGTGATGGATCACCAGTGGAAACGAATGAGGAGTGAAACCTTCACACAGACAGAGGGCTGCAAACGAGGGGGGGGGGGGGGGGGGGGGGGGGGGTGTCCGTCTGGCCACCAGCTCGGTTGTTAAGACAGATTTCATGGCTGGGAAAGGATTCATAATGATGTCTTCTCGTCTCTAACCATCACGTTGACATCTCATGAAATAAGCTGCTGCAGACTGTGAACTCGCTGTAGAATTGCTTGCATATTCATGATATATCCCAGCTTAGTTACATTTACCCTAAAGCCAGTGCAGTCCAGTGTATAACAATATAATACTGCTAACAAAGTATTGAGTGAAGTCGGTGTTAATGAGGTGTAGAAGCATCCAATGATGAAGAGTATCATCTTCCTCTTCTTTCCCGTCTCTGTGTGAGTGTCTTTGTGTCTACTTACATTTCTAACTTCTTCATTGATTGACATGTGATCAGCTGTCCTCTCGAGACTGGAGCTCTTACTGTTTACTCTTCTGCTGCCTACTGTTCTGGACTAAATGCACTCTCTTTCTTTCTTTCTTTCTTTCTTTCTTTCTTTCTTTCTTTCTTTCTATCCACCTTTTTTCTTCCTTTCTTTTCTCCCTCCTTCTTAAAGCTCACAATCCGGACATTAGAGTAAAAGGTACTGTGGTCTTTTCTCCTCTTTCTCCTCATCACTTTTTTCAGCTTCTTCTCATCCTCCCCTCTCCCTTTCCTTTTCTCTTCATGTATGTGGAGCTGTGGCCGCTTCAGTGGTTGTTTCATTTACTTATCTATTCAGATTTAAAAGGTAAAGATCTTGAGTATGTTGTCTTTTTTTCCTCTCATCCCCTCTATCATTTTACTGGCTCTGATAACACGCACGGTTACTGTTGCTATGAACATTTCAGGAATGTTAAATTGTCCTTAGCAAAATGCACAATAGCTGTATTTCCTCGTGCCTATTGGACTGCACGCTTAGCTGTTTTCCGATCAAATAGAATGAATGACTTTGCAGCTCGTTGTTGAAAGGATTCTCTCTGGATGTTGTCCACTGGTTCCTTAGCAGTAAATCATTACAATTTCATATCAGAAATGCTTCGTATATCCAGGATTAGTAAATCAGTCAAAGCAGTACAAAGCCTTACACAGTATTGAACCGATCCAGAACCAGATCCTTGGACCAAACTCTGAAGTCCCTCCTGATAGCTTTCATTTACAGATGCACTCCATTCTTATATCTGAGAGCAGGCCGACGCCGACTCAGATAGCTGGAGCTCAACTCAATGCTATGTTTACGTCTGATTGACATACTATGACACGCACCAGCAGCATGCCGCTAGACTTAGCTGAAGATGCTAACAGCAAATATGTCAGCTGTTTGGAGGTATTTCACACAAATTAGTTCTACATCTGTTTTATGTCCGGAGGAAATGTTTTCAGAAAGTCGAGCCTGATGACCTTCCACAGAAAAGAAGCTCCCAGTCACGTCCACACAGGGACGCATGCAGCTTATTCAGTAACCGCTGGTGTCGGATCGGCAATTCAGACATTTTTTGATTAATTAGTTGGGCGTGGATGACTTATATTTCTTATATTATACAGCTTCTATTTTTCCAGAAACGTATTACCATCTATTCCCCTGTAGATACCATTTGTTTGACATGAGTCATAGGAACTCAGTATGGTTGTATATATAAGACAATCTCAGTACAAACAGACATATTTGTCTATGTTATTATTTAATTATGTCAATATGATATATAAACCTATCATGTTGAAGGTTTCTGATAGAAAGTAGACTGTGAAATGAGGGCTGTGCTTTAGGCTCAGTTCCCCTGTAAGCTGCTTCTCCTGTCCTGTTTGTACACTCAGACGGACTCCTTTGTGAATGGCTTTAAGCATAATCTGACTAGCACAGTAGGCTTTTGTGCTAAAGATGTCGGTCAGACGTTAGACAGGACATTTGTGTAATTGCAAGAATTTTTGCGATTGCAAAGCTAACGGTCATTGTACTGTGACAGCTTAAATTGATTTAAGCCTGTTATATACAACATGGGAATATTCTAGATAAGGAGCTCAATTATACTTAGAGGCCGTGCAGAATTGAAAAGAAAAGGAAGAGAAAAGCTGGTAGTTCCTGACTTTTAAGGTGCCTTCGGATTTAGGTCAATCTCCAAAAAAAGGTTTGGTCCTCCGCTTCCCATGATGCACATCAATAGTGCCTTTGATGCTGGTCTTTACAGCTCCGTGTAGGTTTCTTGGAATCGGCACCTAGTGGTCATTAGAGGAACTGCAGCGTAGGACTCGTGAACCGTGGAGGTTGATCTGTCTCTACTCACCACTTCTTGAGGATGCTCTTGTGCACTACATTAATCAGTGTCACAATTTGCAACGACCGTAGCCGTATTATTGTCCACCCAGATGCTGTCGTATGTACTGAGGGTGGGAACCTTCTCATTACAATAGGCAAAGCAATGCAGATGACATTTTGAAAATGATTAACAGGCAGCAGTTTATCTTTGGTCATAATTCTTACTTTAATATACATAAATAAACACATGGCAAAAATAAACCAATTAACAACCAAATGTTAACCAAATTAACAACAAAGGGGATCAATACAGCATTTCTGATCGTCAAACTCTGACCTGTTGATCATTCCTGTAATTTATACTCGTTTCTGCAGACAGCTTGAAAAAAAGACTAAATGTTAAAATGATCATGATCATGATTAAGGACAATATCGCGGCTCGAAGATTTGAACACTCGTGTGTGCATCAGTTTGGGGAACGGGTTTA